>OZ023268.1:54337906-54570406 GCA_964006375.1 Tillus elongatus
CCAATTGAACTGTGGTGTTATCTTAAAAACTCTACTATATTGTATAATCATGATGTATACCAAAAGTATAATACTTATAATTGTAAAAAATAATTGTGAAATTTGTTTGTGTTTCAGTCATGGCGCGCACGTTTGCCTTGAAGGGTCTTACGCCTTCCCTACCGCTGGAAATATTTTCACCGTTAGTGTTAAAGCCACAGTTTGATTATTCGCTCGCGCTTGCAAACTTACACACATAAAACACCATAACAAACATAGAACATGGATGTAATAAGTTTAATTACTTTTCTGCTGTGAGTGGTAGAAAGACTCGCCAAGAAATAATTATTTCTGATGGTTCATATGAAGTCAGCGATATTAAAAAATCATTCAAAATGAGGTGCTGCATCCTTATTTTAAAGCTAAACATTTGGATCCTACAATAGGGCACAACATCGATGTGGTAAAGATATTTTCGTTGAAAGCCAACAACAACACTTTAAAATGTGAGATAACATGTCAGTATGTCATATATTTTTCTCTTAATGCTTCAATAGCACCAATATTAGGTTTTTCCAAACGTCGCCTCCCGCTGGTACACTAAACGTTTACCAGTGGAAATTATGGGAGTAAAGACGATTCGTTTAGAGTGCAATATGGTTAACCTACAAATACAGTATATGAGTTTGCTCCGATGGTAGACCCAGGTTATGCGATTGATATATAACCATATAGTAAGGTTTGTATGCCTATTACCTCACGCATCATTTCGCATATAAACGTAAACATTATCGATCAGAATTTAGTACCTGTGTACTTTCAAAGTGAGGAGATAATTGTGATATTTGAATTGAGAAAGACACCAACATATTATGTTGGTTATAAATACTAGCAATCACATCGATCTAGCTTCAGTATCTTCGTCGCCTGCATCGAAGATGGTTTTATCCACATCCATATATTCGCAGACACCGTATACGACGAGTCAATCAAAGGAGAGGAAATACACAGATACGCTCCTCAAACCAGATCGTATGATCATAATGATACGTGTGAGTCTGCAATCAACCAACAAGATATTTTTTTACGATTTTAACTTTAAAACTTTTGTTACTTCTGTTATTTTCAAAAAACATTGTTGGTTTCAAGAAAAACACGAATAACTAAATAACATATTTTACCGATGTTACTAAAAGTAATAGAAAATTCAATAGTTACCAATAAAATTATGTATACGTCAAATTTGGCAATCAGGGAAAAAGTGCAAATGAGTATAATTTATTAGAAAAAAAATGGCTACCGATCAGTTATACAAATTCTTCAAAATGCTAATTTTATAGGCATCTATTGAATATTTGATGCTTTTAAGATTTAATGAACATTGATAAAATATGTCTTTTGTTATTCGGGTTGTTCTCGAAAACGACTAATGTTTTTTGAATAATAGGAAGCGGAAAAAGTTTTAGAATTTACTTCCCCATCAAATGAAATAATAATTTTTTAAATCCGCCAATAGGTTAAAACATTCTGTTACATTTTATGGGTTCATTACCCTATTCAACCCTTTGAAATGCTTCATTTGAAATCTCCTCACCATCGATTAATGTTCTTGGTACACCCAAAACGTGTACCAAATTTGGTTCTTGTAAGTTGAAGTATTACTGTGATATTTATTTTTTCCAAATTTAAAACCGATTTTGAAGGTCTATAACTTCTCAGGGGTGCAACTTAGGATGGGGGTATGTTGCGTTAAATCACCATATTTTAGGTTTCTCTACACGCGCCTGTTCTGTGTCGCTTCTTATGCGAAACACCTGTATATCTAAAAAAAAGCAATGTTCCCATGAGTATATGTATGAACATTTTGAGAAGATTAGTTGGATGTTCGTGGGATATTTTGAGAACATACTGGGAGCTCCTAAGAATATTCTAAATAACATTTTGAGAACCTTATTAGTATGACAGAATCTGTCCCATTGTCATGTTCATAGAACGTTCTATGAATATATACTGTACCTTGTGAGAATGTTCTGGGGATGTTTGAATATTCTTTCGAAACATTCCTGTTATATTCTCAGTATGTGTCTGTGCTGTCTGGGTAGGAGGAAATTGCAACAGCACTTCCTGGGAGTAGCTCTCGCGCGATTTAGGCTAACACGCGAATACTGTCAAAAAGTCAACGTAAGGCTAGAGGTATTCTCACCTTACTTAGAACCGCAGACCGGTTTAGTTCTAATTAGAGCTCGTCAGTACGGTATACTAATTACAGCGAGAACACACCTATAAAGTAATACGGCTATGGTACCCAGCCTCCCAGAACATTGTGAGTGTACGACAAGGTCGCCATCTCGGTGCGGAACCAGGTAGTATGTTGTCACGACAGCTCCAAATAACACAAAATGTTATAAAATAGAGACTGTGTACAGCCAATAATTTTGTATTCTTACCATAATTAAAACCGCAGGCAGATTTCGCTCTAATTAGAGCTCGTCAGTACAGTATACCAATTACAGCGAGAACACACGAATAAAGTAATGCGGCTATGGTAGCCAGCCTCCTAGAACATTGTGGGATATACGACAGGGACACCATCTCGGTGCCGAACCAGGTAGTATGTTGTCACGACAGCTCAAAATAACACAAAATGTTATAAAATAGAGACTGTGTACCACCAACTAACAATTTTGTAAATTGTCAGCCCTGGCACATTTATTACCTAATATAGGGTCAATGAATGTAAGGCTAGATATATTCTCACCATACCACCTCGCGGTAATTAGTGTACCGTACTGGCGAGCTATAATTAGAGCGAAACCAGTCTGTGGTTCTAATTATGGTGAGAATACATCTAGCCTTACGTACATTGACCCTATATTAGGGAAGAAATGGACCAGAGCTGACAATTAACAAGATTGTTAGTTGGTCGTACACAGTCTTTATTTTATACCATTTTGTGTTATTTGGAGCTGCCGTGACAACATATTACCTGTGATATTGTGGAGGCCGATACTTGATGTAAATCCATAGTCGACTTAGGTAAATGAACAAATTTATTTACACTGTTTTATATAATGTACATGTATAACTGCTGCAGTTTCGCCGAAGTGCTCGGCTTTCTCAAATACATTCTTTCTGTATTTGAGAAAGCCGAGCACTTCGGTGAAACTGCAATAGTTATACATATATACATTCTATAAAATAGTGTAAATCAATTTGTTCATTTACATAAACATACTAACCGCACCGAGATGACGACCCTGTCGTACATCTCACAATGTTAAAAGGTCAATATGTTGTTCGAGCCGAACAGCCGGCCAGATTGAGAGGAACCCACGACGGTCATAAAGGAAATATCCGAGAGTAAATTATAAACTGACTGATGAAAATGTGTGTAAAACCCGACCACCAGAGACCTCTGAAAAGAGGCTACATAAGCTGATCAAGGAAGGACAAGATTACATAAGAGCGATAGAGCTGTAATTTGGGAGAACCTGATCAAGTTTTGAACAGGCAAAACAATAACTACAAATCTCAAAAGGGCTAAGAAAATGACCAAGAGCACTCAAACAGCGGACAACGTAGGCGGTAAATGATATAAAAGGCAGGTAAAGAGATAGCTACACCACCGACTGCGCAACGCAAAGTGGAAAGGGAAAAACTAGAAATAATATAATTTAAATAGGTGGTTACAACTCATAGGGTGGCTACTACTAGTCAATATTGTTTTACAGCAATGATGATGGAGCCGAAAAAATAAACATCTTTAGCGCTCTATCACAAAAAAAGCAGTGGTGAAGGCTCCCTGAAAGGACCTCAAGTGGTGCTAGCTTAGTGGGCTAGGATATGTCTTTATGCTGATGCAGTACGTGCAGAGTGTCTCCAGAAAACCATTTCATTGCTTCAGCAATAGGAGGGCGCTCACGTCAAAGCACTGAAGGAAGATTAGTACTGGGTCGACTCAAATGGACCCTCCACGTCACAGACAAAAACCGAGGAATGCTGAAGAGTGCTTACAAAACTAGTTGTGAGCCACAAAGAACTACAGGCTGATCTATGACGAGAAGTAGGAAAATCTCTAGCTGGAAAGGACTCTGTACATTCTGTACAATCAAGTCCCTACTTTGTGATAGGACAAATAAAAGTTCGAAAAGAGAATCAGGTGAAAACCGTATCAATAACTGAGAAGGGAAGGAAGACTTGAGTTTTTTGCTGTGCCTACTTCATAGTAGAAGAGAGTAACTGTCTACCAAAATTGTGCGCTGTAGTTGCCTACTGTGAGGTCGCAGAAACCTCCAATTCATTGTGCGGTATGACGGCAACGCTCACCACCTGGTATGGGGCAGTATCAACATCAATTGGAGAGGTGAGTTCCTATTACAATTTATCCATGGCTAAGGGTTACATATATTTAATTTACGCACATAACCCACTTTTGTCATTTGTCATTTAACTGTGCAGGGAGGTCCTTGTTCTAACCTTGAGTACACACACACACACACACACACACACACATATATATATATATATATATATATATATATATATATATATATATATATATATATATATATATATATATATATATATATATATAAATATATATATATATATATATATATATATATATATATATATATATATATATATATATAGTCACATAAGTGACACCATTGTGATTTAGCGAGTGTCAAAGAAACCATCTGGCTCCGACCATACACATATACGGTTTGAAATCAGATCTTTTTCCCAAATGAAGGTAAAAAACTCGGGACGCAGCAAGTACGTTATGGTAGTGAAAGTATAAATTTAGAGAGTTTAATTTTTATACGTAGTAAGGTCTTTCCTAAGGCAAGATATCCACGAAATTTCATTAAAATAACTTTGTAATTTTCGGAGAAAAAATTTTTTTTCGAAAGAAAACTTAAAATTTGAATAACTCAATTTTCTCTGAACTTAGAAAGTTGAATTTTGGTACGTAGTAAGATCTCTCCTCAGGCAACATATATAGTAAATTTCATTAAAATAGCTTTGTTACTTTCGGAGAAAAAATTTTATTCGAAAGAAAACTCAAAATTTTTCCGGAAAACCCCGTCTGATTTTTCTGGATTACGAACTTATCCAAGCTATTAATAAAAAAAAGGCACCTGCCAAGTTTCATCGAAATCGGTTAATTATTTTTTGAGTTATCAGACGGATACATATATATATATATATATATATATATATATAAACATATAAAAATTAAACCTATTTACAAATGAACTTTAATAAGATAATAAGATATTATGCTGTGACAATACCTCTCTCAAGCAGTGGCGATTTCTCCTAGTGAGCTAGGTGTGCGCCGCACACCCTAAAATCTAATCAAAATGTGCACAGTTATATATGTTTTATTTCTTTTTCCCTTAGTCTTAATACACTACATATTTTATGACAATCGATTTAATTTACTTATTTGATTTCATAAATAGTCGGTTAATAGTGACTTGGAATGAAGTAGATACCACGTCTTCTAACATATTCAGAGAATATGAGAGTAGGTATAGAAAAGGCATTCTGGAACCGCCACCCGCCACCTGGGTGGCGGAGCCACCACCGAACTAACCCGACCGCTCCGCCACCTAGTATCGAACTGACCCGAACAGCTCCGCCACCTACCTCCACCACCCGCCCCCGAACTAACCCGAACAGCTCCGACACCTACCTCCGCCACCCACCACCGACCTAACACGACCGCTCCGATCCCGAACTAACTTGAGATGACGTAAGCAAATTCAAAAACCAACTAACCTGTATTATGAAAACAAGGAACCGCCATTTAAAATGACGTGCAAAAATATGGCGGCTAGCGCATGCGTACAATTAATTTTTTATTTGTTGGTTGAAGTCCTACATGTTTGGTGTCATATGACTCGTCTCAGTAAGCAAAATCCAAATTTAACATATGTACATGCGTGCAATACAATTTTTATTTGTTAAGTCTTATTGAAATCGGTTTGATTTAAATAATCCGTTAAAAGTACAGCTGGTAACAAAGTATACATCTAGTGGTAATGACCACATCGTTTTCAACTATGGTTATAGTTAGCATTTCCCGAAAATTAACCTTGTTAGCCAACATATTTTCCTCGCAGCTGTTGAAATAACCTTGTTCATATTTCCTGTTTGTGGTTTTATTTCCGTTGAATGACCTTAAAGTCATATGAAATAGATAAAACTCCAGAATTTTTTGTATAAAAGGTTACGATTTTCAAATCAAAGTTGGGGATATAATTATAAAAAATGCCGAGTGACATGCAAGCACATCAGTCTACAATCTGCTCACAGTAGTTATTCTTAGTAGTTATAGTAGTGTACTTGTTCTGTTCAACATGTATGGTATCGATGTTAACGATGGACCTGAGTCCTTCAGACCTGCTAATAACAGTGTTTGTGAAAATTGTTATTGGGGTCAAGTTGATGCAGCTATGCGGCAGAATATTATTGACATTAAGCAAGAAAGTAGAATGCTGCTGGAAACAAGGTATACTGTTAACCCATTTCTAAGCGTTGCAATTGGTATATCAAACGCTGCTGGATTGATTCCAATAATTAAGATTGTAAATACAAGCCCGTATCCACCAAATCCAAATATAACAATCTCATCTGGCTCCTGGAAATGGGACTATTTTATTTCAACACTTACAAAAGCAGCTGAAGAATACTTTACCAAAGGTAATACTATTGAACCTGAAAATATTGGAGTATGTACCGTTAAGCCTATTAAAATATTAGACAGTAAAGGTATATCAATCTCAGATGATTCTACTACTTTTTATTTAACCGAAAATGGAGTTCAACAACTACTAGATCTGGTTGAAATCATCAACGAAAAGGTGAAGTTTCTAACTAATTTTAACTTTGATATTCGGCTTAGTGATTTCCCCTATTGTGTCGCTGATGTTCTCAAATGTGTTAATAAGAAGGAGCTACCGTGTGACGATGAAATGTTAAAGCTTATAAATATTATGTTGAAAGATCAGGACCCATCATTCCGACTTTGCATGTTAGAGTGTTTACACTTTGCAGAGAAACGAATACTTAATCGTTTTAAAGAAACACACGATATAGAATCGGTCATTTTAAAGCAAGTTTCGTCATCCTGACAGCACTATGTCAGAATGTATTTTATATCTACAAATCACCAAATGTGAAAGAAGTGCGAATCTGTTTCGACAGCGACGGCTGCATGAAATGGTCTGGACTTCCAAGAACACATCTACACAACTTATCCAAAATTAAGAGTGATATGGTACGCTATAAACTTATGTTCTTGTTTGATAATGGTACCCGTGATGAGACATCTGATTGGAGAACTCTCATATTAACCGATTCTTATCTGTTCACTTCAAATTATATTTCTATGTTTATATCAACTGGTTTTCTTATATGTCTTGCTATATTTATGCTGATGTACTTTTGTTTTAAATATAACACTATACTTAAAGGTATCTATCGTAAACATTTTTGTTAATAAAGATATATAAGCTGAAGATTTGTGTTTTTAGTGAATTTTCTTAAAAAAATTCACTAATGAGGAGATCCCGACTTTCGAATTTTGAAAAAATTTCTTCAAATGAGCGCTATTTAGGACCCCCGGAACCAAAATCCGAGGTCAGTTTCAGACTTTATATGTTTATATATATATATATATATATATATATATATATATATATATATATATATATATATATATATATATATATATAAATATATATATATATATATATATATAAATATATATATATATATATATATATATATATATATATATATTATATATATATATATATATATATATATATATATATATATATATATATATATACATATATATATATATATATATATATATTTATATATATATATATATATATATATATATATATATATATATATATATATATATATATAATATATATATATATATATATATATATATATATATATATATATATATATATATATATATATATATATATATATATATATATATATATATATATATATATATATTTATGTCACACCTATAACTTAAAAAATAATGGACCGATTTTGATAAAATTTGGCACATACCTTCCTTTCGCAAGTCGCTTGGATAAGTTCGTTAGCCAGGAAAATCCGCCTAGGTTTTCCCGGAAAATTTTGTGTTTTCTTTCAAAAAAAATCGAAAAAAATTTATATCTCCAAAATTAACAAAGTAAGGGCAACCAAATTTCATACACGGGTTTATATCATTAGAGGCAAGTTACCTACCAAACTTTAGCTCCGTAGGTTAAAGGACAAAAAAGTTACAGGCATTCAAAGAAAAATAAATTTGGGTTCTCCTCAAAACGTCAAAATCGCGATTTTAAACGTCAAAATTGGTGAGTACCTTCCTTTTGCAAATGGCTTGGATATGTTCGTTATCCAGGAATATCCGACGAGGTTTTCCCGGAAAATTTTGTGTTTTCTTTCGAAAAAAATTGATATCTCCAAAATTAACAAAGTAAGGGCAACCAAATTTTATACGCCGGTTTATATTACTATAGGCAAGTTACCTACCAAAATTTAGCTCTGTAGGTCAAAAGACAAAAAAGTTATAGGCATTTAAACAAAAATAAATTGGGGTTTTTCACAAAACGTCAAAGTTGCGATTTAAACGTCGAAATTGGCAACATTTAGGAAAATAACTTGAATCTAATACGGGCTATGGAAATAAAATGTCTCAAGAAGAATGTTTTACAAACCCTGGAGTCTTAGTTTCAACCGTCATTGTCCTTCATTTTAATAAAATGTTTCCAGAAAATTCATTTCAAATAGACCCTTTCTCTGATGCGTGGCAGTAGCCTTAGCTATAGAGTTTATCGTTAATAGTATATAATTTTTGTAGAATTTTCGTAAAAAAAATCAATAAAGCTCAATATATCTGTTATTATACCAGATATGAAAAAAAATTGTATATATTAATTATAGGGTGTCTTGAGCTACATCTTAAAAAAAAATTTCTACAATCACAGGCTGGGCCATAAGTCGTTTGTGATACAAATTTTCTTTTCTTTTTTTTAATCAAACACGCCTTATGTTATTGCATTTTTGCATTTTCCATCGAAATATAATGCATGTTTGTAAGAACACAAATTCTGGACGCAGTAAGTGCGTTATGGTAGTGAATTTTGATCAAATGCTTAATATTTGAATAGCTCAATTTGCTATTAACCTATAAGGTTGACCAAAAAACGAGTTTTTTCGGGAACACTTTAAGTTTACTTTCGGAAATTTTTGTACATTTTCAAACAATAAAGTTATTTTGATGAAACATGGCACATTGTTTTTACTATATAGGTTATACTGGTAACCAAAATTGATGCCTGCTTTCTTAAAAAAACACACATTATTGCTATTAAAAAATAGTTTTATGAAAATTCACTACCATAACGCACTTGCTGCGTCCAGAGATTTTTATTATTCATTAGTTAAGCACCTATAGTTAAGATGAGATACTGTGAATCGTGCTCGTTACAAGTGAAAAAGAGTGCTTTCTCTGGACATTTACGTAGTGAAATTCATAAATCAAAAGTATGTGGACCGTGGCAAGTTGAATATGTGCAGATGTTAACTCAAGCTTTTAAAAATAGAATGGTTACTTATCGTATATACGAAAAAGGTATTGATATTAAACAGTTTATGGAAACAATAAGACATAAAGTGTTTCATCTGATGGAAGCTGCTTTAGCTAAGCATAATGAAATTAAAATGAATTTAGAATTGTTGGGTTTGTATGTACTCCAAAGTCGAAATAAAAAAGAAATTAGGTCATTTAATACTAAAAATAAAAATGTTACAGTGTCAACTAATTTTGAAAGTATATATCAAGAATTCGTCGACGAAATTTACACAAAAGCTTTGGAGTTTGCAGAAACTGAAAGCGGATGGATGTTGGAACAGCTAATGTGGTTGGAAATAAATATTAATAAATACAGCTTCAAACCATAGTGGTATCAACATCTATAAATTGTTCACTACACACTGTTAAACTCATTCAAAATTTAGTTGTCGTAGAGGTAAGACGTGCTTCAGTTAACTCTAACGTATCCAAGTGTTTAGTGGTGTGTTTAAAATGACTACATTAAGTGATGTGTGTTACCAGCAAATCAAAGATAACTTCTGGTATGGTTTATTTGGAGACTTTAAACTAATTATCGATAAGAACACTGGTTATTTTAATGCGATTATATATATATATATATATATATATATATATATATATATATATATATATATATATATATATATATTTTTATATATATATATATATTTATATATATATATATATATATATATATATATATATATATATATATATATATATATATATATATATATATATATATATATATATATATATATATATATAAAATTAAACCTATTTACAAATGAACTTTAATAAGATAATAAGATATTATGCTGTGACAATACCTCTCTCAAGCAGTGGCGATTTCTCCTAGTGAGCTAGGTGTGCGCCGCACACCCTAAAATATAATCAAAATGTGCACAGTCATATATGTTTTATTTCTTTTTCCCTTAGTCTTAATACACTACATATTTTATGACAATCGATTTAATTTACTTATTTGATTTCATAAATAGTCGGTTAATAGTGACTTGGAATGAAGTAGATACCACGTCTTCTAACATATTCAGAGAATATGAGAGTAGGTATAGAAGAGGCATTCTGGAACCGCCACCCGCCACCTGGGTGGCGGAGCCACCACCGAACTAACCCGACCGCTCCGCCACCTAGTATCGAACTGACCCGAACAGCTCCGCCACCTACCTCCACCACCCGCCCCCGAACTAACCCGAACAGCTCCGACACCTACCTCCGCCACCCCCCACCGACCTAACACGACCGCTCCGATCCCGAACTAACTTGAGATGACGTAAGCAAATTCAAAAACCAACTAACCTGTATTATGAAAACAAGGAACCGCCATTTAAAATGACGTGCAAAAATATGGCGGCTAGCGCATGCGTACAATTAATTTTTTATTTGTTGGTTGAAGTCCTACATGTTTGGTGTCATATGACTCGTCTCAGTAAGCAAAATCCAAATTTAACATATGTACATGCGTGCAATACAATTTTTATTTGTTAAGTCTTATTGAAATCGGTTTGATTTAAATAATCCGTTAAAAGTACAGCTGGTAACAAAGTATACATCTAGTGGTAATGACCACATCGTTTTCAACTATGGTTATAGTTAGCATTTCCCGAAAATTAACCTTGTTAGCCAACATATTTTCCTCGCAGCTGTTGAAATAACCTTGTGAGCAGTTCATATTTCCTGTTTGTGGTTTTATTTCCGTTGAATGACCTTAAAGTCATATGAAATAGATAAAACTCCAGATTTTTTTGTATAAAAGGTTACGATTTTCAAATCAAAGTTGGGGATATAATTATAAAAAATGCCGAGTGACATGCAAGCACATCAGTCTACAATCTGCTCACAGTAGTTATTCTTAGTAGTTATAGTAGTGTACTTGTTCTGTTCAACATGTATGGTATCGATGTTAACGATGGACCTGAGTCCTTCAGACCTGCTAATAACAGTGTTTGTGAAAATTGTTATTGGGGTCAAGTTGATGCAGCTATGCGGCAGAATATTATTGACATTAAGCAAGAAAGTAGAATGCTGCTGGAAACAAGGTATACTGTTAACCCATTTCTAAGCGTTGCAATTGGTATATCAAACGCTGCTGGATTGATTCCAATAATTAAGATTGTAAATACAAGCCCGTATCCACCAAATCCAAATATAACAATCTCATCTGGCTCCTGGAAATGGGACTATTTTATTTCAACACTTACAAAAGCAGCTGAAGAATACTTTACCAAAGGTAATACTATTGAACCTGAAAATATTGGAGTATGTACCGTTAAGCCTATTAAAATATTAGACAGTAAAGGTATATCAATCTCAGATGATTCTACTACTTTTTATTTAACCGAAAATGGAGTTCAACAACTACTAGATCTGGTTGAAATCATCAACGAAAAGGTGAAGTTTCTAACTAATTTTAACTTTGATATTCGGCTTAGTGATTTCCCCTATTGTGTCGCTGATGTTCTCAAATGTGTTAATAAGAAGGAGCTACCGTGTGACGATGAAATGTTAAAGCTTATAAATATTATGTTGAAAGATCAGGACCCATCATTCCGACTTTGCAAGTAGGTAATGCCTCGATTGAGACCCAGACCGGAAGTGCAATCCGGCTCTCTGATTGGTCCACGTGACCCACCACCCAGAATCCCTGCTCTCTGATTGGTCGAAACCCGACCACGTGACCCATTGTAGGGGGAATCCCCCAAATTTTTGTGCTCACGGCCGTCACACAGCCTGAGATGTGAATTTCACAATAATATCTGCGCTCGGCGCGAACGTCTGTGCGGTCTACATCCTCAGTGGATTTATCAATATTTTTGTCGTCTCCAAGATCCTATTTGCTAAAGGGCATTGCGATATCTATTTCGAAAAATCGTAGGTATTGCGGCACTCTGGCCAGACAGTGACGTCACAGGTAGTGGGGGTACCCCCACCCCTAGCCCCACCCCTTGTGTCCACGCCCCCAAGATGGCGTCCACGCCCCCAAGATGGCGTCCAGCCACGCCCCCAAGATGGCGTCCAGCCACGCCCCCAAGATGGCGTCCAGCCACGCCCCCCAAGACGGCGTCCAAGATGGCTTCCAATGTATTCTAAGGTCATTGACCTGTCTAGGAAACTTTGACGTCACACGACTTGGGCCAGACAGTCACATATCAAAGTGTCTAACCTATTACTTCAAATTATTATATTTTGAAAAAACCATTTGGAGCAGGTGAGTTTCGAACCCGGGGCATTCAGATGGGAGGCAACGATGCTACCCGTTGAGCTAAGCAGACGCTTGTTAATTTATTGTTTTAGGCTGGTATATATATACGACTTTTAATTACAAACAAACCATACATGTAACATAATTAAAGTTTTTGTTATTATTAGACAAATGGATGATTTACAAAATAATGTTTAATATTAGAGGCGGAACCAAAACGGAGGAACCAAAATGGCGGAATAAAAATGGCGGAATGAAAGATGGCGGTCTAACCTGTGATACCTTAAGCTGACATCCCTGACATTATAAAAAGTGGCGGCTTTCGTTCTTAAAGATGGTGCCTTTCGCTGATAAAGATGGTTGAAGACTCCATTATTTAAAGATACGTCACTCCAACCTTTAGAGCCGACAAATGAGAGTGAGGTTGATAAGCGAGAATAATGGTATTGGTCGAAGACTCCATGATTTAAAGTTACGCCCCCCCCCATTAAAACAAACCATTCATAAAGCTTTTGTTATTAGACATAAGATATAATAATTAATATGTTTAATAAGCAGAATTAAAAAATGGCGACTAAAATAAGATAAAAAACTTTAAACCCTTATTGCGGAAGATCCGTGAGATGTACGATAGAACCAATACATGCACGGTGTTAAGGAGGCCAAATCAAAATTGGAATATACAATAAAATGGCCACTTCCGGTCTAAACTTTAAATCGTTATATCTTTTCAACGGAAAGTGATAGAAATGAACTGACTTTAAAAATATATCGTTTCATAACAAGCTCTACAAGAAACTGAGATAAAAAACTTTAAACCCTTATCGCGGAAGATCCGTGAGATGTACGATAGAACCAATACATGCACGGTGTTAAGGAGGTCAAATCAAATTGGAATATACAATAAAATGGCCACTTCCGGTCTAAACTTTAAATCCTTGTATCTTTTCAACGGAAAGTGATAGAAAGGAACCGACTTCAAAAATATATCGTTTCGTAACAAGCTCTACAAGAAACTGAGATAAAAAACTTTAAACCCTTATCGCGGAAGATCCGTGAGATGTACGAGAGAACCAATACATGCACGGTGTTAAGGAGGCCAAATCAAATTGGAATATACAATAAAATGGCCACTTCCGGTCTAAACTTTAAATCCTTGTATCTTTTCAATGGAAAGTGATAGAAAGGAACCGACTTCAAAAATGTATGTTTCGTAACAAGCTCTACAAGAAACTGAGATAAAAAACTTCAAACCCTTATCGCGGAAGATCCGTGAGATGTACGATAGAACCAATACATACACGCTGTTCAGCAAAGCAAACTCTATAAGCATATTCAATAAAAATGTTACTTCCGGTAGACACTTCCGGTATAGCTATTCTTAGAGCTACATACATGTGTGACACATCAAAATAATCGTCTTGTTGAACAGAAGAAATATAATATTTAAGTAAGCCAGAACAAGCTGTGTTAACACCTAAAACCAACACACACTCTCTTGTGTAGTAGGTATAGATGGTATGGTATGGTATGGTTTATTTGGAGACTTTCAACTAATTATCGATAAGAACACTGGTTATTTTAATGCGACTAAGCTGTGTAAAAATGGTGAGAAAAGATTCAGACATTGGCTGGAAAATAAGAAAACTAAAGAGTTGATTGTCTATTACAACGGTCAGCTAAAGAAACAGTCTATGTACCAACCAATACCGATACCCTTAATATTTCAACCGAAGGTGTCCACTTAGAGTCACATCTAGGGGGCCGGAATTCCGGCCCCCTAGATGTGCTGGAAGCAACATCTCAACTAATACCTACAACCGCTACATACTTGGTAGACTTTGGTGGAAGGCAAGCTGAAAACAGCTTGATATCTGGTACATATGTCTGTAAAGATTTAATATTAAATTTGGTTTGTTGGATATCCAATCATTTCTATGAAAAGTGCAACCAACCAACTAACCAACCACCCAACCAACCAACCAACGTTGAGGGGCGTAGAGATAGCAAGCTATCTACAAGCGGACCCCTCTGAACCTATGATGTTAATAATGGATTAAGAGATTGAATTGGTACGTGTTTATATTGAAGGCTTGCATGCTACGTACAAGTGTCTGAATAGAGATGACGTAATCAAAAGCCAACTAACCTGTATTAAGCAAACGAGGAGTCGCCATTTAAACATGGCGACTAACACATGCGTACAAGTAATTTGTTATTTATGCATTAAAGTCCTACGTGTTTGGTGTCATATCGCTCGTCTAGGTAAGCAGAATCCAAATTTAACAGATGTACATGTGTACAATAAAAAATTTATATTCTTAAGTCTTATTGGAATCGGTTCGATTTAAAGAATCTGTTGAAAGTAGAGCTGGCAACAATACCTCTAGTGGTAACAGCGATATCGCTTCCAACGATGACTATATTTAGCATTTCCCGAAATTAACCTTGTTAGCCAACATAGTTTCCTTGCAGCTGTTGAAATAACCTTGTGAGCAGTTCATATTTCCTGTTTGTGGTTTTATTTCCGTTGAATGACCTTAAAGTCGTATGAAATAGATAAAACTCTAGATTTTTTTTTTTGTATAAAAGGTTGAGAATTTCAAACAAATATTTATTTGTTAAGTATGGCGTATAACTACGAGCAGTGGTATGGACGTAAAAATAGAATATTGATTTTCAATTTCTACAATCACTTTAGACGTTATAACACGTCTTTAAACTAAATATTTTCACAAGGAAATCTTGAAAGAGTATAGAAACTAATATTAGGAACGTTTGACTAGATAAGTACATAAAGAAGTAAATAAATAACTATATAGATAAGTACATAAAGAAGTAAATAAATAAGCCTAACCTAAATGAGCTGCCTTATGAAGACGAATTGGATTTTACAGGTATTGGCGAGTTGGATAAATATTTTAGATCGTAAAAAAGTAGTCCGCGTTACTTTTTTCACGATCTGTGTATGAAACCTCATAGCTGACGCAAGTTTTTGCGAAATTAACCGTTAACCACTATCTACATCCTCCGGAAACTCTGGAGGATGTAGATAGTGGTTAATTAGTTGTTGGAAACATCCTACAGAGTTTCCGGAGGATGTAGATAGCGGTTAATTAATCGTTGGAAACATCTGGTCCTAATGTGTTTTTCCGGAGGATGTAGATAGTGTTCTCAGATTTTTAACAGTCAACCAACCAGAAGAATACAACCAATTAAAGTGGAGGGGGGAAAACCTATTTAACATCAGAGTTTACGATAGCAAGTTTAGTTTAAAATTTCTAGCTATGAAAGCTGCTTGGAATTGTTGTGCTGAAACAATGTGTGACGAAAACGATGGTCCTGATTTCCG
Organism: Tillus elongatus; assembly: GCA_964006375.1. NCBI lineage: Eukaryota > Metazoa > Arthropoda > Insecta > Coleoptera > Cleridae > Tillus > Tillus elongatus. Next base: position 54,354,128 of record OZ023268.1, read on the forward strand.
TGAACATCATAGGAAAAAGTTATTGTTTAACAAATATCAAGATGATACTAGGATGCTGATGGAAACAACTTTCAACATCAGAAGATCTGTAAAATTAGTGACTGGTGTTAGTGCAAGAAATGAGTTCACAATACTTGTGAAATTTGTTAACCCTTTGGCTCTAGATGAAGAAAATCAATATCTAGCATTGGAAGAGTGGCAGTTTTACGATTTTATGGATAACATACGTGCATTATCTGCAAAGTGGTTTAAAGATAATGAACAAACTCATGCTGTAACTCAGACGAGCTACTGTCGAATCTCTTCTGCAACGATACTAGGTGAAAAAGTTTTATGTGTTAATAATTGTTTTACACATATGGTTATGTATCTAAATGAAGACACTGTAGAAAAGCTGGTGGAGCATGAGGAAATCATTAAGGAAAGATTTGAGTATGTAAGAGAAACACAGTTTGCTTGGATATATGACTGTTTTCTTCGCGACATCGTTCAAACATTAACAGAGCTGGGTAATTCAGATGTGAGTGCTGCGCAAACCATCCGAGTGATAAAAACCCTACTCAACAACATGTCTCCAACATTCAAGTATTACATGTCAGAGTGTTTGCATTACGCTCAAGAACAAGTGTTAACCGACATCAATAAACTCATCAATGGCACCACCTCTTAAAGCAAGCTTCGTCATCCTGACAGCGTTGTGTCAAAATGTGTTTTACGTCTACAAACCACCAAATGTGAAAGAAGTGCGAATCTGTTTCGATGACTGCACCAAATGGTCTGGACTACCAAGAACATATCTGCACAACGATGAAGTGATTGAAGTTTCAACATACAACATGTCCAATATTAAGACTGATATAGTACATTATAAACTTATGTTTTTGTTTGATCATGGCACCCGAGGTGAGACAGCTGACTGGAGAACTCTTGTGTTAAATGATTCTTACCTGTTCACTTCAAATTATATTTCTATGTTTATATCAACTGGTTTTCTTATGTGTCTTGCCATATTTATGCTCATGTATTTTGGTTTTAAATATTACACTGTACTTAAAGATATTTATCGTAAACATATTTGTTAATAAAAATATATAAACTGAAGATGTCTGTGTTTTATTCATTAGTTAAGCACCTATAGTTAAGATGAGATACTGTGAATCATGCTCGTTACAAGTGAAAAAGAGTGCTTTCTCTGGACATTTACGTAGTGAAATTCACAAATCTAAAGTGTGTGAACCGTGGGAAGTTGAACAAGTTTATATGTTAACTCAAGCTTTTAAAAACAGAATGGCTACCTATCGTATTAGTATGGATGGTGGTGATATACGACTTGCCATGGAAAGTGTGAATCATAAATTGTTTCATTTGATGGAGGCTGCTTTAGCCAAACACGATACAGTTAAAATGAATCTAGAATTGTTTGGTTTGTATGTGCTCCAAAGTCGAAATAAAAAAGAAATGAAGTCCTTTAATACTAAAAATAAAAATATCACAGTGGCAACTAACTTTGAAAATATATATCAAGAATTTACTGAGGAGATTTACACAAAAGCTTTAGAGTTTGCTGAAGGCGATAGCGGATGGATGTTGGAAAGACTAATGTGGTTGGAAATTAATATTAATAAATGTATTTTAAAGTAGTTTAAAATAAAAAACAGATATATTTTACAACGTTTGTTTTATTATGGCATTAAGCTTACAAAATAAGTAAATAATGATATACAGTTATTTATGCTACAGATACATTTTCTATTATATCCTAAAGTATGATCCATACACAAAGGAGTATCAGGCACTAACTTTGGACAACGTTCACTGGTTTCCAGGTTGATAACATCCACTTGATAACCACAGGTTGATAGTAAATGTAACAAAAACCTTTGCTTGTTTTCACCTTTAACATAAATTCTGTCAACACGTTGGGCTATAATATGTTTTGCTATTATGTTTGGTAATTCTTCTAAATTGATATCACCACAATTATAGTCAAGGCAATGGTGTTGTGTTTGTAGAAACTACACTTGCTTGATTATGTCTGCAGACAGTAAACGTAATGGTGTATGCGGTTTAAAAACACAATGCACTGTTTGGAAACCATTATAAATCACAAACTCTTTAGGTGTAAATTCAGGCAGACAAAAACCCTGAGTATCAACGACTACGAACCTCATCGTGAAACTGATTGCAGCATCCTTGCAGCTACATTATATAGCGTACGATGTTGGAGAGTGGGGCATACTCGATGACGCAATCATGTATAATTACACAAAAACATTTCGTGTGAGTGGGAAAGTTGGTAGTACTTTCCATTTCCAATTTGATATCCACAGTAGAAGGTTTTATAGAGTCGCTATACTTGGAGCAATCAAATACAAACATGGGATATTTTAGGAAAGACTTGTAATCCAAGGTAGGCTGTGGTTCTCTGCCAACATACGAACGTTGAAATTCAATCATGTTTTTATATGCCTCGACGTAATTTGCTTGGTTAAAGTTCAGGTTCATACCCTCTGTGGGGATTTGTTTCGAATTTAAGTGAAGTCTTATATCTCGAATACCCACATGATCAAACTCGTTGATGTCTTTTCTAACGTTACTGTATCGATCTGTTTGGAATATCACAATAACAAATCTAGGTCGTTCAGTGTTTGAGGATGTCTTAATAGACCACAAGTCTTTCGTTGAATTATTTAGATTTGGTAATTCATACATCTCCCATTTTCTATATGGTATAAGGATTTTCTTATCTAGAGCAATCGACTTTAATAATTGCTGCTGTATAACTTCACTAGGGTGGATATGTTTCACCTGCAGAGCCATATACTCAATGTTAAACTTTAATGCCTTATCTGCATCTGCGGCACCAATCAAAATAAAGCAATTTCTATCATTCTGAGCTCTAGTGAGACGTAGAAGCAATTTACTGAAAAGCACTCTTTTATAGTCTTTGAAAATATTACACAAGTAGCTAAGAGGTATGCAGTAGCAAAAACGTTCATTTTTTAACATCACATTGTTTTCGGTTGGATGCCATCCTGCTGGAATCAGAGCTCTTGCTTCATCACTGTTTGCTTCCAAAAGTGTTCTAATTGATGTAACTATACCAGGATTTGTAACATGTTCAATAATCTGATTACACATTTCAACCGCAATAGAGGAAAACAAATGAGCTGCTGCATTAGACGTTACTTCTACAGTTCCAATCGTACCACTCGTCTCGATACTACCATTTATCAGTAGAACAGATGAAGACCAATCGTAAAAAATATCTTGTTGGTTGATTGCAAACTCACAGGTATCATTATGGTCAAACGATCTGGTTTGAGGAGCGTATGTGTGTATTTCTTCCCCTCTGATTGACTCGTCGTGCACAGGGTCTGCGAAGATATGTAGTTTGCTTAACATCGTAACCCAATGATTGTAGAAACTGTATGTTCTCCCAAGATAGAACCGCTTTCGACTCAGGTAGCGAAGATACTGAAGCTGGAGCGGTTTGATTACTACTATTTATAATCAGCATAATATGTTGGTGTCTCTTTCAACTCCAATATCACAATGATCTCCTCACCTTGAAAGTTCACAGGTACTGAATTCTGATCGATAATGTTTACATTTATATGCGAAATGATACGTGTGGTAAGAGGCATAAAAACCTTACTATATGGTTTTATATCAATCGCATAACCAGGGTCTACCATAGGAGCAAACTCATATACTGTATGTGTAGGTTTTCCATCGTGGTAAGAACCATCTACTATGTTGCATTCCAAACGAATCGTCTTTACTCGTACAATTTCTACGGGTAAATTGGAAACGTAAAGTTTACCTGTAGCAAGACGTTGTTTAGAAAATCCCAATATTGGTGCTATTGAAGCGTCGGTAGAAAAGTCTATATCATACTGACATGTAATCTCACATTTCAAAGTGTTGTTGTTGGCTTTTAGCGAAAACAGTTTTACCACATCGATGTTGTGTTCTACTGCAGGGTCCAGATGTTTATCTTTAATATAACGTCGTAACAACTCATTCTGAATGTATTTCTCGATATCACTGATTTCATATGAACCATCTGGAATACTTATTTCTTGTCGAATCTTTCTACCACTCACAGCAGAAAAATAATGAAACTTATTACACCCGCGTTCTATGTTTGGTATAGTGTTATATGTATGAAAGTTTGCAAGCGCGAGCGAATACTCAAAGTGAGGTTTTAATACTAACGGTGGAAATATTTCCATCGATAAAGAGGATGTAGAACCCTTCAAAGCAAACGTACGCGCCATGACTGAAACACAGATACTACTGTTTAAGTCTTTTATTTAAAAATTTTAAACATAAGTGACCACAATTATAAGTATTATACTTTTGATATACATCATGATTATACAATATAGTACAGTTTTTAAGATAATACAACAGTTCAGTTGGCGGCTTCAAGTTTCCATATGAGTCAAAGTACACGGCCGTGTCACCACGTTTCTTAACTGCAACCCAATGACTACCTGGCTCTTTGTTTGTTTGCAAATTCATGATAAATGATTCATTCTTGCGTGATCCATTCGATGGTAAAGTATCTCGCATGTATACACCTCTAAAATATGGAATTTTCATTTTACCAGCAAATTTCACAAGATCTATATTTGTTAGAGGTCTTGCTGGTAAACACTTTACACGTTTTTTGGTTTATGTAAATACAAACCGAAACCGCTTCGCTGTTTCTTCATATACAAGCCACTACCTCGGTGCCCAACAGCAATAGCCTCCATCGTTTGGTTATGACGTTTTGCTTCTTCCAATTTTTGTTTGGCTGATTTAGCATCGTTAACTGCTTTAGCAATACCTGCAGCACCACCACCTAGAGCTCCCAGCGCTGATAGACCACCAAAAATTAAAGGTAGTAGTGGAAGGAAACCGCCACTTTTCGGCACTGGAATAACTCTGGGTGTCTTGACTTTCTTACGACCGCCAGCATTTTTAATTACTTTTCTCGCTACATGTAGTAAATTTTTTACAGATGGAACTTCCGCACCCACAGCTATGGCACCTTTCATTAAATTTATTATGTTTTTAAATGGTATTTTACCGCCACATTTTACTTTTTTACTGCTACGTTTACGTTTGGTGGTTGTCTTTGGGGTTAAACCCATACCAAGCTTTCTTTTAACTTTCATAGTGTTTGTAACACCCCAAGCAGCTAACTTTTCACCAAAACTTGCGTCCTTCGACTTTACTCTCTCCCAAGCTCGGTTCTCCAGCACTTCGTCAGCTCGATGTCTATCACTCAACTGTTTTGATTGAGAGTATGCGATATCGTGATTTCGACAAGCACGATCTAAAGGATTGATACCTTGATCACCTCTAGCAAGACGTTCTTTAAGTTTAGTACCCGGGCCACAAAATTGATAACCAGGAACGTGCAGCTCAACAGGTAATTTGTTGATGGTAGTGTTAACAAGACCTTCACCTTGGCACACCAACATTTATACTGCTAATGAGGTATGATAAATCTAAGTATTTATATAGATGGTTGCACTCGTAAAAAGTTTTAGTTTAGTTAACGATGCGTATTGTTAAACACGCAAAAGCTACCCTACCAGTCACAAACATAGATGATGTTGTTACCATTCCATCACCTAAACAGCAAAGACATGGACTTCTTTTACCAAACACAGTTAGATGTTTGATATGTGGTCCAAGTGGATGTGGTAAAACAAATGTTATGTTAAGTTTGTTGTTTGAACCCAACGGTTTAAAATTTCAAAACGTATACGTATACTCAAAGTCTTTATATCAACCTAAATACAGTATGTTGAAGGAGGTGTTGGATGCTACAAAAGGTGTTGGATACTATCCATATAGTGAAAACGAAGAGATATTAGATCCTGCAGATGCAAAGAGTAATTCAATTTTTATATTTGATGATGTAGCTTGTGATAAGCAAGATAAAATAAAATCGTATTTTTGTATGGGTAGACATAAAAATATTGACAGTTTCTACTTATGTCAGACATATAGCAAAGTTCCGAAGCAATTGGTGCGTGACAATGCTAACATTATAGTTTTATTTAAACAAGATGAAACTAATCTTAAACATGTGTATGATGATCATGTAACTACCGATATGAGTTTTGAAAAGTTCAAGCTCCTTTGTGGTGAATGCTGGCAAAACAAACATGATATGGTGGTTGTCGTTAAAGATTCTGATTTAACACAAGGAAGATACCGCAAAGGGTTTGATCACTTTATATATCTCAGTTGACTGGAAAACGTTAGTATTAAGTTGTTCGACATAGAGTAAACATGTCGAAAAAATCTAAAGCTGCTCGTCACCGTAAAATAGTAGCACCACCAAATATACAACGTAAAATAGCTGATCTATCAAAGATAATTCGAAAGAAATATTTAGCTTTGAAGCTTGGCAAAACAGAGACAGATGAAACATTACAACGTTTATATAAACCCATCTTAAAACCTTTGAGTGATATATCGAAAAACACAGCATTGGCTACTGTTCAACACCAACCGACTAAAACCACCACATCATTAGCTACTACTCAAACAACTCAACAGAAACCTGCTACATTATTGGCTACTACTCAAACAACTGAACAGAAACCGACTAAAACTGAAGTTGATGTCAAACCAACAGCAGCAAAGGAGGAAATTCCATTCCTTAGTGATGATGAAACGTTTGAATTGGAGGCGGAGGCACCAGAACCTGAATTATGGGCGACTAAAGCTTATAGAAAATTAGATGCTGCTGCAAATACACCAAAAGCAGCGTACGAACGAATGTTAAGTTCCTATCCAATAGTTGTTAGATATTATGTTGATAAATATTTTACAGATAATCATTCCTGTGATCAAACATATGGTGTTACTTATGATAAAGCTACCAACACTTGGATGCTTGGAAACAAACCTATTAAATTTGTTGTTACTAACGTAGATTTTAAAAATAGAGAAACCTTTCAAATTGTGGTTGGTGACAGAAGATATTACGGTACTAATCATCTGTTGGAATTGATATTTTTGAGAAAACCTGGTATGAGTGCTTTGAACAATCGGGAAGCTTTACGTGACTACGCAGACATTATGGCAACTACTAGTCTTCACAGAAAAGAGAACAATCCTAAAGAAGACGTTCTACGAAACACCTCTACCAAATATCAACATGTAATAAAACCAATTTTAGAAAAACAAGAAGGTGCTAGAGCGCGATCTTCCTCGGTAACTTTAGGCCGTGGTATGCCATACATGCTACATACCAAAAAACAGAAAGAGTATGTATACTGGGATGATATAAACGAGTTGGTTGATAGACTTAGACTGTTAGTAGCTTCTCAAGCAGCTGGTAATAACGCACACAACAACGAAATTCAGTCTATTATTGAAGAACTGAAGGAAGTGGGTGTTATATAAACAGACTTGTGTGTTTTTCACCATTTTCAAAATGCCGATCGATAAATTCGGACGTTCTGCAAAGAATTTAAAACATCTAAACAGAATTATTCACAGAGAAACATTTCCGAAAACTACAAGTGGTGATTTTGATGTGCAAAACCATAAGTTGTGTAACGTGGGTGACCCTGTTGAACCTACAGATGGTGTAAGTAACAAATTTGTCGATGTATGGATAGACGACTATCAGAAAACTAAAGTTGACTATCAGAAAACTAAAGCTGATTATAAGGTGAGCAAAGATGCTGTAGCACTTCAAATTGCTATACTGCTTGACGCTGTACATAAACCGGAGTTGGAAGCTTTAAAAAAAGACTTTGAACATAAATTTAAAAACTATGATGATTTTAAACGTGAAGTCTATAACTCATTTCCACTTAAGACTGGTGTTGATCAATCACTACAAAAGCTGCAAGAGCAATTAATGAAAAATTATATGGATCTTAAACATGAAGCCTACAGCTCGTTTCCGCTTAAAACTAGCATTGATGAAACATTAATTAGTCTTAAAGAGGATATCAAGAAGTACATACATCAAACAGTGTCTCCTCTCCATAAAACGTTTACTGCTATGGCTGATACCGCTATATCTAAACTTCAAAAAGATTATATAGATCTAGCAGTTTCAAAACTTGAAGCTGACTTGAAAAATACGTTTGCTACTAAAGACGATTTAAATCAAGCAGTGATTACGATTGAAAATAAACTTAAAAAAACGTTTGTGACTAAGGAGTATATCGATGGTGCTATCGAAGGGATAAATAGAAATCTAGTTTAGGAAGCAGTGGCAGCAGTTTGGGTTATGGTGGATAAACGGATATCAAAAATGGAGTTTAGTTGGAATCAAATAAAATAAGTTCAGTGTAAAAATGTCTATCGATAAGTTCGGACGTTCTGCAAAGACTCCCAGCTTCTTAAACAAAATTGTGCACAGAGAAACATTTCCGAAAACTACAAGTGGTGATTTTGATGTGCAAAACCATAAATTATGTAACGTAGGTGATCCTATCGAGCCTGCTGATGGTGTGAATAGAAAATTTGTCGATGTGTGGGCAGATGAGTATAAGAAGAATAAAGATGAAGTATCACAGAGTCTTGTCGCTATAACCCTTGAAGCTGTACATAAATCAGAACTAGCTGCTCTTAAAAGCGAGTTTGAAAACAAATTGAAAAATTTAGACAAGACGATAGCTGCTCAAGTTTTAAAAGATATTGATGTGTTAAAGAATAACAAGTTGAAAAAGAAGCTAGGTGAGATAGACAGCAAACTAAAAGATTTACATGATAAGTGGATACTTTTAAATCCAACATCGCCATGAGACGCAAAACAGTTGAGCCATCTGATACCAAAAAACAAATTATTGATGAGTTATATAAACCGGCAAGAATCAATTTTAAACGTAGACGTACAATAATCAAAGGTTTAAATGATTTGTGGCAGATTGATTTAGCAGAATTTACAGACTACTACAAAGAAAACTCTGGTTACAAGTATATTTTAGTGGTTATTAATTGTTTTTCAAAGTACGTGTGGACTCGCCCTCTTAAATCTAAAACTGCTGGAGAGGTGACTAAAGCTATGGCTGATATTTTATCTACTAGTACAGCGCCCTCTAACATCCAGTCTGATCTTGGGCTAGAATTCTATAACGCTAAATTTAACGCCTTAGTGAAGAAATACAACATTAATCACTACAGCACTTATAGCGTGAAGAAGGCTGCAATAGTGGAAAGAGTCATACGTACCTTAAAAGAGAAGATATATAAAAATTTCAACTTGATTGGCTCCTACAAGTGGGTTAATACACTACCTGATGTCACTGCTACTTACAACGCTACTGTTCATCGAACAACTGGTGTAAAACCTCAAGATGTTAACAAGAAAAATGAAGAAGCTATTCTGAAACAAGTTTACTCGAATCTGAAAGTGTTTAACAAAAATAAATTTAAAGTGGGTGATGTTGTACGTCTAAGTAAAGCTAAAACATTATTTGAGAAAGGTTATACACCGCGTTGGTCAACGGAGCTGTTTAAAATCACTAAAGTTCACTGCACTAATCCAACCACCTATTTAATAGAAGACATGCAAGGCAAACCAATCAGTGGTGGATTTTATGAAGAGGAGCTACAAAAGACTGCAACCCCTGATTATTATTTAGTTGAAAGAGTGATCAGAAAGAAAGGCGCCAAGTCGTATGTGAAATGGCTTGGTTTTGATAAATCTCATAACTCATGGATAACTAGCAAAGATATAAAATAATTTGTATTACAATACTTTATAATAAAACAAACGTTGTAAAATATATGCTTTTATTAAAATAAACATTGTAAAATAAATGTTTTTTTATTTCGACTTTGGAGCACATACAAAGCTAAACGTAAAGTTTTCGTTATTAGCAAATTTATGACAAGTCGCTTAAATATAAGCAGTATTACAATTGATTTTCAATTTCTACAATCACTTTAGACGTTATAACACGTCTTTAAACTAAATATTTTCACAAGGAAATCTTGAAAGAGTATAGAAACTAATATTAGGAACGTTTGACTAGATAAGTACATAAAGAAGTAAATAAATAACTATATAGATAAGTACATAAAGAAGTAAATAAATAAGTCTAACCTAAATGAGCTGCCTTATGAAGACGAAATGGATTTTACAGGTATTGGCGAGTTGGATAAATATTTTAGATCGTAAAAAAAGTAGTCCGCGTTACTTTTTTCACGATCTGTGTATGAAACCTCATAGCTGACGCAAGTTTTTGCGAAATTAACCGTTAACCACTATCTACATCCTCCGGAAACTCTGGAGGATGTAGATAGTGGTTAATTAGTTGTTGGAAACATCCTACAGAGTTTCCGGAGGATGTAGATAGCGGTTAATTAATCGTTGGAAACATCTGGTCCTAATGTGTTTTTCCGGAGGATGTAGATAGTGTTCTCAGATTTTTTATTTTTAAACAGTGTTGACACATATCCTTGTAAAAATTATTCAATAAAACGAATATTTTTCATAATTTCTTTATTACAATTTATACATTTAAAATTTGCGATAGTTTACAATATCATTAAGTACGTGTTGGTATTTTGTAACAAATTCACATACCATGCTTAAAGTATCACTATATCTTTCTCTAGCTACGAAAAAGGCACATCTAATTAGGGAAATGTCTCTAAATTTAGCTAATTCGGTCCTTAAATCATTAGCAAACATCTCCAAATTAAAGAAACTTTTACAGCTTAGTTCTAACAATAAATCTTTAGCTACACATCCGATATCTTCTAGTATTTTAAGTGATTGAATTGACAAGTTAAAATTAATTACATATTCCTTACCACAGAGTTTCAGCTTAAAACTTACAGTTTTTCTTTGTGATTTAACAAGATAATTGGTTAAAGTATATGTTTCACTAGTTTCTATAGATTTGTTTTCCAAATTGTAAATTATCGTAGGTAATACGTTTAAAAATTCTTCAAATGTCCACACATCAAAAAACACAGGTATATTACAGTTTTTCTGAGATAATTTAATTAACGGCAAAAAATTTAAAACTGGATTAACGCCAATGCTAAGCAGCTTCCCGCCGTTCGACGTAAGAGAAAAAGTTGTTTGACACATCAGTTCACAGTCTTCTGTTTTCAATTTTTTCTCGATGCTTTTATTATTGATTTCCACCAGCTTCTGATTGAAAATATCTTCTTGCGTAGGCTGATAGGGTGTTTGTAGGTTTGTTGGATATGCTGCATTAATTATATTTTCTATAGCTTGATTCTGCTGCTCATCAACTTCTGCTGTTGGATATAATGTACATAGTTCACTTATCATGTTTTCCAACGTTTTTGGTTCTTCTTTTGGAATAATACTTTCTATTGCATTACCCAGTAAGACGTCTTGTAGCACTTTAAGTTTTTTACCACCACTATTTTCTGCTTTAGCAGATTTTCGTTTTCTACCGTTGTTCACCATATTATACTCGGTCTGCTTCAGTTTTCAACTAAATGCTCCGTTTGAAATTATCAACTTTTATACTTATCTAATTATTATTATTACTCTTACAGCTGAGCTTTGTTGCCGTGTTGAGTTTTATTGCTTTTAACTTACTATGTGAATCAAGACGATTCATTTAATACCAAACACGTAGGACTTTAATAAACAAATTACTTGTACGCATGCGCTAGCCGCCATATTTACACACGTCATTTAAATGGTGATTTTCGTTTAAGAATAGATGCATAGATGTGAAACCGTTATCGATACACAAGGCTTTTTCACTTAGCACCTTTGAATAGGTTATGCGGCAGTAATTAAGATGATGCACTATAAAGCTATTTGGCTCGTCTTCACCTTTAAGATATTTCCTATACAGCTCACGTATGTTGTCTAGGAAATCGTAAAAATCCCACTCTTCCAATGCCAAATATTGGTTTTCTTCATTCAACGCCAACGGATTGACAAATTTCACAACATTTGTAAAGTCGTTTCTTGCACTGATGCCGGAAATCAATTTCAAGGATCGTCGAACACTAAAAGTGGTTTCCATCAATAGCCTGTCGTCAGCTTGATACTTGTTAAATAAGACTCGTCGCGTTCGTGAAATCGGGGCCATCGTTTTCATCAACGGTATATTCGTCATAGTTGTTATCACTCTCAGACACCGACATATTCATGTTAATACAATCGCAAGACATGTTTACACAAACTCGTTTAAGTTTAGACTGAAGCTTGCTGACCATGTTAAGTAGGTTTTGTTGTTCCCCCACCACAAACGTCGGTTGAATGGTTCTGAGTGGTTTCCTGGTAAATTTTACAAATCTATTGCGATCACTAAATACTTTAACATATTTCGTGCTACACTGCATGATCATCCAGATATTTCTGCCAGACTTTAACAAACTTGTCTACAACAACACAATCTTTGTTCTCATATCTATCCCAATCAGCATTGGTTGGAAGACTGTCGAAATATTCGTTACAAATTGTATATAACATGTCTGTGGCGTCTGTACGGTGAAGTTTTCGTGTTAGAAAATTAATGGATTTAGTACGTTCAGCATCATCATCATTTAAATTAGAACTGTGCTTTAATATATCGTTTAGGTGGTCTGCAACCTTGTGGATGTCATCACAGCTTGAAAACTCAAATTCTTTATTAAACCCTTCTCTCATCGTCTCGAGTGTTTCTTGTTTGAGTTCTTCCTCGCAGGGCGGTTCAATTTCAATGTTCGTTGTTTCGAGTGTGACCTCATCAGCATCATAATAATATTTGTATTGATTTTTTGCTTCTTCGGGTAAATATTTAAAAAATGGTTCACTTAACAGGGCCCCCGGTTGGTGTTGAATGAGTGCCACAGCAAAATATTGTGTTGAACAAAATCCACTTAAATATAAGTCACACAACTCTACCATATGTCTATTTTCATATTCTTCGGCTTCGGACTTACGCCCGTCTCGATAAGCTTGTTTTTGTATCTGTAACACTAACAGTCTAACTTTTGTGGTGTCGTTCTCACTATTCATTCTTGTTTCATCTGTATACCACTGGGCTTTTGTATAAACTAAATAGCCTCTGTGTGGACGGTTTGTTTATCGTAATAACGTATGTATTGATGTTTTGCTTCTTCGGGTAAATACTTGAAAAACGGTTCACTTAACAGGGCCCCCGGTTGGTGTTGAATGAGTGCCAAAGCAAAAAATTGTGTAGAGCAGAACCCACTTAAATATATGTCACACAACTCGACTATATGTCCGGCTTCATAATTTCCTCCTTCAGAATCACGTTCGTCGATAAAGGCTTCTTCTTGTATCTTTAACACCAACTGTTTTAATTCAAATTCACAGTCTTCTTCAAACAATCTATTTTTGTGTCCATACCATAAGACACTGTTAAACGACATGGTACAACAACTAATAATATAACCGAACTTGCTCACTTATTTATATATTAGGCTAAAATACATGGATGATGTCATCCTTTCGGTTTGTACTAGACAAGCTCAAACACAAATAATGGGGGGTGATTGAACAGATATAACACAAGATAACATTCACCAAGGTCATCAACTGACACGTTATTTACCCTAAGCGGGCCTCTCTCTTGCGTATATTAAACAGATACACAGACAAGTTCAAACACAAATAATGGGGTGATGTCATTCAACGGAAATTACACTAGATAACAACCGTACAGACAAAACTCAAACAGGTTTGTGGATGATGTCATACTTCTAACGGCTGTATTCTAGACAAGCTCAAACACGAATACCATTTACCCATCAAGGGGCCCCCTACAGTATGTTTCTGAACTTCCTTCTTTTGTTTGCCAACGACCTCTGTGTGTTATTTTTAGAACCTACCCATATAACAATTGTGGCGTTCGGCTAATTTCTATGCGAAATCTAATAGTCTAATATTAAACATATTAATTATTATATCTTATGTCTAATAACAAAAGCTTTATGAATGGTTTGTTTTAATGGGGGGGGCGTAACTTTAAATCATGGAGTCTTCGACCAATACCATTATTCTCGCTTATCAACCTCACTCTCATTTGTCGGCTCTAAAGGTTGGAGTGACGTATCTTTAAATAATGGAGTCTTCAACCATCTTTATCAGCGAAAGGTACCATCTTTAAGAACGAAAGCCGCCATTTTTTATAATGTCAGGGATGTCAGCTTAAGGTATCACAGGTTAGACCGCCATCTTTCATTCCGCCATTTTTATTCCGCCATTTTGGTTCCTCCGTTTTGGTTCCGCCTCTAATATTAAACATTATTTTGTAAATCATCCATTTGTCTAATAATAACAAAAACTTTAATTATGTTACATGTATGGTTTGTTTGTAATTAAAAGTCGTATATATATATATACCAGCCTAAAACAATAAATTAACAAGCGTCTGCTTAGCTCAACGGGTAGCATCGTTGCCTCCCATCTGAATGCCCCGGGTTCGAAACTCACCTGCTCCAAATGGTTTTTTTCAAAATATAATAATTTGAAGTAATAGGTTAGACACTTTGATATGTGACTGTCTGGCCCAAGTCGTGTGACGTCAAAGTTTCCTAGACAGGTCAATGACCTTAGAATACATTGGAAGCCATCTTGGACGCCGTCTTGGGGGGCGTGGCTGGACGCCATCTTGGGGGCGTGGCTGGACGCCATCTTGGGGGCGTGGACGCCATCTTGGGGGCGTGGACACAAGGGGTGGGGCTAGGGGTGGGGGTACCCCCACTCCTACCCCCACTACCTGTGACGTCACTGTCTGGCCAGAGTGCCGCAATACCTACGATTTTTCGAAATAGATATCGCAATGCCCTTTAGCAAATAGGATCTTGGAGACGACAAAAATATTGATAAATCCACTGAGGATGTAGACCGCACAGACGTTCGCGCCGAGCGCAGATATTATTGTGAAATTCACATCTCAGGCTGTGTGACGGCCGTGAGCACAAAAATTTGGGGGATTCCCCCTACAATGGGTCACGTGGTCGGGTTTCGACCAATCAGAGAGCAGGGATTCTGGGTGGTGGGTCACGTGGACCAATCAGAGAGCCGGATTGCACTTCCGGTCTGGGTCTCAATCGAGGCATTACCTACTTTTGCATGTTAGAGTGTTTACACTTTGCAGAGAAACGAATACTTAATCGTTTTAAAGAAATACACACGATATAGAATCGGTCATTTTAAAGCAAGTTTCGTCATCCTGACAGCACTATGTCAGAATGTATTTTATATCTACAAATCACCAAATGTGAAAGAAGTGCGAATCTGTTTCGACAGCGACGGCTGCATGAAATGGTCTGGACTTCCAAGAACACATCTACACAACTTATCCAAAATTAAGAGTGATATGGTACGCTATAAACTTATGTTCTTGTTTGATAATGGTACCCGTGATGAGACATCTGATTGGAGAACTCTCATATTAACCGATTCTTATCTGTTCACTTCAAATTATATTTCTATGTTTATATCAACTGGTTTTCTTATATGTCTTGCTATATTTATGCTGATGTACTTTTGTTTTAAATATAACACTATACTTAAAGGTATCTATCGTAAACATTTTTGTTAATAAAGATATATAAGCTGAAGATTTGTTTTTAGTGAATTTTCTTAAAAAAAATTCACTAATGAGGAGATCCCGACTTTCGAATTTTGAAAAAATTTCTTCAAATGAGCGCTATTTAGGACCCCCGGAACCAAAATCCGAGGTCAGTTTCAGACTTTATATGTTTATATATATATATATATATATATATATATATATATATATATATATATATATATATATATATATATATATATATATATATATATATATATATATATATATATATATATATATATATATATATATATATATATATATATATATTTATGTGTCACACCTATAACTTAAAAAATAATGGACCGATTTTGATAAAATTTGGCACATACCTTCCTTTCGCAAGTCGCTTGGATAAGTTCGTTAGCCAGGAAAATCCGCCGAGGTTTTCCCGGAAAATTTTGTGTTTTCTTTCGAAAAAAATCGAAAAAAATTTATATCTCCAAAATTAACAAAGTAAGGGCAACCAAATTTCATACACGGGTTTATATCATTAGAGGCAAGTTACCTACCAAACTTTAGCTCCGTAGGTTAAAGGACAAAAAAGTTACAGGCATTCAAAGAAAAATAAATTTGGGTTCTCCTCAAAACGTCAAAATCGCGATTTTAAACGTCAAAATTGGTGAGTACCTTCCTTTTGCAAATGGCTTGGATATGTTCGTTATCCAGGAATATCCGACGAGGTTTTCCCGGAAAATTTTGTGTTTTCTTTCGAAAAAAATTGATATCTCCAAAATTAACAAAGTAAGGGCAACTAAATTTTATACGCCGGTTTATATTATTATAGGCAAGTTACCTACCAAAATTTAGCTCTGTAGGTCAAAAGACAAAAAAGTTATAGGCATTTAAACAAAAATAAATTGGGGTTTTTCACAAAACGTCAAAGTTGCGATTTAAACGTCAAAATTGGCAACATTTAGGAAAATAACTTGAATCTAATACGGGCTATGGAAATAAAATGTCTCAAGAAGAATGTTTTACAAACCCTGAAGTCTTAGTTTCAACCGTCATTGTCCTTCATTTTAATAAAATGTTTCCAGAAAATTCATTTCAAATAGACCCTTTCTCTGATGCGTGGCAGTAGCCTTAGCTATAGAGTTTATCGTTAATAGTATATAATTTTTGTAGAATTTTCGTAAAAAAAATCAATAAAGCTCAATATATCTGTTATTATACCAGATATGAAAAAAAAATTGTATATATTAATTATAGGGTGTCTTGAGCTACATCTTAAAAAAAAATTTCTACAATCACAGGCTGGCCCATAAGTCGTTTGTGATACAAATTTTCTTTTCTTTTTTTTAATCAAACACGCCTTATGTTATTGCATTTTTGCATTTTCCATCGAAATATAATGCATGTTTGTAAGAACACAAATTCTGGACGCAGTAAGTGCGTTATGGTAGCGAATTTTGATCAAATGCTTAATATTTGAATAGCTCAATTTGCTATTAACCTATAAGGTTGACCAAAAAACGAGTTTTTTCGGGAACACTTTAGGTTTACTTTCGGAAATTTTTGTACATTTTCAAACAATAAAGTTATTTTGATGAAACATGGCACATTGTTTTTACTATATAGGTTATACTGGTAACCAAAATTGATGCCTGCTTTCTTAAAAAAACACACATTATTGCTATTAAAAAATAGTTTTATGAAAATTCACTACCATAACGCACTTGCTGCGTCCAGAGATTTTTATTATTCATTAGTTAAGCACCTATAGTTAAGATGAGATACTGTGAATCGTGCTCGTTACAAGTGAAAAAGAGTGCTTTCTCTGGACATTTACGTAGTGAAATTCATAAATCAAAAGTATGTGGACCGTGGCAAGTTGAATATGTGCAGATGTTAACTCAAGCTTTTAAAAATAGAATGGTTACTTATCGTATATACGAAAAAGGTATTGATATTAAACAGTTTATGGAAACAATAAGACATAAAGTGTTTCATCTGATGGAAGCTGCTTTAGCTAAGCATAATGAAATTAAAATGAATTTAGAATTGTTAGGTTTGTATGTACTCCAAAGTCGAAATAAAAAAGAAATTAGGTCATTTAATACTAAAAATAAAAATGTTACAGTGTCAACTAATTTTGAAAGTATATATCAAGAATTCGTCGACGAAATTTACACAAAAGCTTTGGAGTTTGCAGAAACTGAAAGCGGATGGATGTTGGAACAGCTAATGTGGTTGGAAATAAATATTAATAAATACAGCTTCAAACCATAGTGGTATCAACATCTATAAATTGTTCACTACACACTGTTAAACTCATTCAAAATTTAGTTGTCGTAGAGGTAAGGCGTGCTTCAGTTAACTCTAACGTATCCAAGTGTTTAGTGGTGTGTTTAAAATGACTACATTAAGTGATGTGTGTTACCAGCAAATCAAAGATAACTTCTGGTATGTTTTATTTGGAGACTTTAAACTAATTATCGATAAGAACACTGGTTATTTTAATGCGATTAAACTGTGTAAAAATGGTGAGAAAAAAATGTATCATTGGCTGGAAAATAAGAAAACTAAAGAGTTGATTGCCTATTACAACGGTCAGCTAAAGAAACAGTTAGGTAGCCGGAATACCGATACCCTAAATATTTAAACCGAAGGAGCCCACTTAGAGTCATCTCCAGGGGCTCGGAATACCGATGCCCTAGAAGTGGCGGAAGCAACATCTCAATTAACACCAACAACCGCTACATACTTGGTGAGCTTTGGTGGAAGACAAGCTGAAAATAACTTGGTATCTGGTACATATGTCTGCAAAGATTTAATATTAAATTTGGCTTGTTGGATATCCAATCGTTTCTATGAAAAGTGCAACCAAATTATTTTTGATTTTTTCGTAAGTGAATTTAATCAAAAATACAAGGATAACCTTAAAGAAATTGAAGTGAAATTAATGGAGATAGATGATGAAGTGCAGCACATGCGACAAACAAACGCTAAAATAACAGAACATCTTGAAGATATATCTCCAAAACCAAGCAACCCTGGAAAACTTTGTGTTTTTTGTTTACTTTCAAGAAATGAGAAGGATGCTACCTATCCATATCATGGTGTAAGGACTCATAAGAAAAGTTTTAAAAGAGCTGTCAAGAACTTTAAAAATAAACACCCCGATTGCGAAGTAGTTCTAAACATGTTGTATGAACCAAATTCTGTAAATCTCTTTAACAGAATAAAGGCCGAAGTCGAATACCTCAAAGCGAAGAGAAACGATATACATATAGCAGATGTACCGCAGGAGAAGTTTATTCAGGATATTATTGATTTACGACATAAATTGTAATTGTTCACATGGCTTAATTGTATGTAACCAGATGAAAAAATAAAATAACATTATTTTTAATAAAGACTTTTATTTTATTCTAAGTACATTAATACATTAAATATATAAGCTTATTTAACATAATCTGAATTTATCCAAGAATTATGAGATTTATCAAAACCCAGCCATTTTACATTGAGCTTGCCTTTCTTTCTCAAGATGCGTTCAACCAGATAGGTGTCTCTTTGTTTAGTCGTTTGTAGTTCTTCCTCGTAAAACCCTCCACTGATTGGTTTCCCCTGCATATCTTCAAGAAAGTATGTTACTGGATTTGTGAAATGAATACTAACAATCTTGGATAATTCTGTTGACCAGCGAGGTGTATACCCCTTTTCAAATTGAGCTTTTGCTTTACTTATACGTACATCACCCACTTTAAATTTATTTTTGTTAAACACTTTGAGATTTGAGTAGATTTGTTTAAGAATAGCTCCTTCATTTTTTTTGTTAACATCTTGAGATTTTACACCAGTTGTTCGATGAACAGTAGCGTTGTAAGCAGCAGTGACATCAGGTAGTGTATTAATCCACTTGTAGGAACCAATCAAGTTGAAATTTTTATAGATCTTCTCTTTCAAGGTACGTATGACTCTTTCCACCATTGCAGCCTTCTTCACACTGTAAGTGCTGTAGTGATTAATGTTATATTTTTTCATTAAGGCGTTAAATTTAGAGTTATAGAACTCGCGGCCAAGATCAGACTGGATGTTAGAGGGTGCTGTACTATTAGCTAAAATATCAGCCATAGCTTCAGTCACCTCTTCAGCATTTTTAGATTTAAGTGGACGAGTCCAGACGTACTTTGAAAAACATTTGATAACCACTAAAATGCACTTATACCTAGAGTTTTCTCTATGATAGTCTGTAAATTCAGCTAAATCAATCTGCCACAAGTCGTTCAAACCTTTTATTATTGTACGTCTACGTTTAAAATTCATTCTTGCTGGTGTGTATAACTCATTGATTATTTGTTTTTTAGCATCAGATGGTTCAACTGTTTTACGCTTCATGGTGAGGTTGGATTTAAAAGTATCCACTTATCATGTAAATCTTTTAGTTTACCGTCTATTTCTCCCAGCTTCTTCTTTAGCGTCTTATTCTTTAACACACCAATATCTTTTAAAACTTGAGGAGTTATATTCTTAGCTAAATTTTTCAATTTATTTTCAAATTCGTTTTTTAAATCTTCCAACTCAGGTTTGTGTACAGCTTCAAGTAGTATAACAATGATTATTTGTTTTACCTCATCTTTGTTCTTCTGATAGTCGTCTATCCATACATCAACAAATTTGTTATTTACACCATCTGTTGAATCGACTGGACCAGCGATGTTACACAATATGTGGCTTTGCAAATCAAAATCACCACTAGTAGTTCTTGGGAAAGTCTCTCTTTCAATAATTTTAAACTTAGAACCTTTATTGGATTGGGAACGTCCGTACTTATCGATAGATATTTTTATACTAAGCACTAGATAGGTATATCTGTAATATGTGTAGGTATACTAGGCGATAACACCAACCTCCTTCAGTTCTTCAATGATTGACTGAATTTCATTGTTATGAGCATTATTACGAGCATTATTACCAGCAGCTTGGGAAGCCACTAAAAGTCTAAGTCTATCAACCAACTCATTTATGTCATCATTATTTTGCATCATATAGTTGTTAGTGCTGATTTTTCTATCACTGACATTCTGAGCTCCAGGTTCTTCGTTAAGACGTATGTCGTAACCAAAACCTTGAGGAGTTGAGGATCTTCGCCCTAATAACTGGTTTTATTAGAGTCAGATACTTTTCCGAGGAGCAACCCTTGGTTCGTGCGTTGGGATCGTAGTTCATTTAATGAACACTAGTTGCTTCTAGAATATCTCTATAGTGTTGAAGATCGTCATAAGTATACCCCCTAGGTGTTTTCATAAAGATCAATTCTAGCAGACCTTGTGTTTGTGGATATCTTCTTTGACCCAGACGAATGTCATCATCAGTAAAGTCTAAGCGTTTGTTGCCAAGACTCCAGCTACCAGTATATTTAGTGTAGCGAGCACCATACGTTTGATCAATGGTAGCAAGTCTTGGTGGTTCAGTAAAATACTTGTCTACATAATACCGAACTCGTTCAGGATATTGCTTCAAAAATTCTTGATATGCTGGGTTCTTTGTGATAGTTTGTAGATCTGCCTCAAGCTCTTCAAATGTTGGGATATCCTCATCGGAACTTGTCTCTCCCCCTGGTTTGGCTTCAAAAACTTCATGGTCTTTAAGGAACTCAACTTTGGGTTTCGTTTCTGGTATCGCTTCTTCTTTGATTTGTTCAGCTGGTGACTGCAGTTTAAGTGTTGATGTGTTTTTAGATATTTCACTTAGTGGGTCAACAATTGGTTTATATAAACGCTGCAGGGCTTTATCATTCTCAGCTCTAGCAAGCTTAAGCAATAAATGTTTTTTTCGAATGTTTTCAGCAAATTGTAAAATCTTTTTCTTAATTTTTCTCTCTTGGTTACCCATCACCTCCATCTTGCTACAGTTATTTGTTTCAAACAACCTGCCAACCTGCTGTAAGCCACTTGTTAGTTGATCGTGCTAAGAGATACAAACTGTTTGGTGGTTTAAGACGTACTAGCTTTGAAGTGGATACATATCTACCTATCTAGTGTTAGGTATCTATCACGACAACTGGTAAACAGCTGTCCTGCTAGACAACTGGTAGACAACTGTCTTATACAGCTGTCTTAGACAGCTGAGCTGTCCAATACAGCTGTCTTATACAGCTGTCTTATACAGCTGTCTTAGACAGCTGTTAGACAGCTGTCTGTCCTGTCAGGCAGTTGTGGCCAATTAGATTACTATATAGCTATCGAATCCTTTTCTATATCTACCTTTGTCTAGATCATTTTCTTTTACAATCACCAACACACCATACTTATTACCTTTCCAGCATTGACAACATATATTTTTAAATTGTTTAAAGTCCATATCAGTGGTCACATGGTCGTCATAGATGTGTTTTAAGTTCGTTTCATCCTGTTTAAAGAGAATCAAAACGTTAGCGTTATCACGTATCAGATGTTTGGGTATTCGAGTATATGTTTGACAGAGATAGAATGAATCAATATTCTTATGTCTCCCCATACTAAAGTATGCTCTCATTTTATCTTGTTTGTCACAAGCCACATCATCGAATATAAACACCGAGTTGTCCTAGGCTTCTGCTGGATCTAATATTTCATCGTTTTCTCTATATGGATAATAACCAACACTTTTTGTAGCATCCAACACCCTTTGTAACATCTTATATTTAGGTTGATACAGAGACTTTGAATACACATACACGTTATCAAACTTTAAACCGTTCGGTTCAAACAATAAACTTAACATAACATTTGTTTTACCACACCCACTAGGACCACATATGATACATCTAACTGTATTTGGGAAGAGAGGGCCATGCCTTAGTTGTTGTTCTGCTGTATCAACAACATCGTCTATATTTGTAATAGGTAAGACAGAAGCGTGTGTGATGGTACGCATCTTGAGTTGAACTAAACTATATTTTTCGAGTATGTAGGTATATAAATATATACATCTAAGCGGATCACACAGTTAGCATCAATGTTGGTGTCACAGGGTGAAGGTCTTGTAAACACAGCTATTAACAAGCTACCTGTTGAGCTGCACGTTCCTGGTTATCAGTTTTGTGGCCCGGGTACTAAACTTAAAGAACGTCTTGCTGGAGGTGATCAAGGTATCAATCCTTTAGATCGTGCTTGTCGAGACCACGACATCGCTTACTCTCAATCAAAAGAGTTAAGTGATAGGCATCGAGCCGACGAAGTGTTGGAGAATCGAGCTTGGGAGAGAGTCAAGTCAAAGGACGCAAATTTTGGTAAAAAGTTAGCCGCTTGGAGTGTTACAAACACCATGAAAGTTAAAAGAAATCTCGGTATGGGTCTTGATGTAATCAACTCAAAACCAAAGAAGAAAGTTCCTTTTAAAAACATCCCCAGTCTGATTGGAAAAGTTCTAAAAGACAGAAACCTTATTCCATCAGAGAATGCTGTGTTGGATATCGCTCGCACAATTGTTAAACAGACTGGTGGGCGTAGGAATGTGTTGAAACCTCGAGTTATTCCAATACCTAAAAGCAGAGGCTTCCTGCCACTACTACCTCTTATATTTGGTAGTCTATCAGCACTAGATGCTCTGGGTGGCGGTGCTGCAGGCATTGCTAAAGCAGTTAACGATGCCAAATCAGCCAAACAAAAACTAGAGGAAGAAGAACGTCATAACAAAACGATGGAGGCTATTGCTATGAGTAAGAGAGGTAATGGTTTGAAATTAAAACCAAAGTATAAGAGACTCGGTAAAGGATTACATCTGAAGAAGCAGAGTAACGGTTATGGGTTGTATTTGCAGAAACCAAAAAACGAGTAAGATGTTTACCAGCAAGACCTCTAACAAATGAAGATCTTATGAAATTTGCTGGTAAAATGTATTTTAGAGGGGTATACATGCGAGATACTTTGCCATCGAATGGGCCACGCAAGAATGAATCACTTATCATGAATTTGCAAACAAACATGGAACCTGGCAGTCATTGGGTTGCAGTTAAGAAACGTGGTGACACAGCCGTGTACTTTGACTCATATGGAAACTTGAAGCCGCCAGTTGAGTTGCAGCGTTACCTTAAACACTCTACTCTAATGTACAATCATGATGTGTATCAGAAATATAATACTTATAATTGTGGCCACTTATGTTTAAAATTTTAAAATAAAAGCCTTAAACAGTAGTATCTGTGTTTCAGTCATGTCGCAAACCTTCACGTTGAAAGATCGCAGTTGCCATCTGTCAACAGACTACGAACCTCCAATTGAATTGGGTCCAGGTGGTAGTTATGCAGTTGCTTTGATAGGCTTTCACACATACAACAACATACCTAACATATATAAAGGTAAAAATAAATTTTATGTAAAAGAAGGAGCTGCTTGGAGAACCAGAACGATACCTACTGGTGCATATGAAATAACACATTTGGAAAACTTGCTTCAAAATGAGCTTGTTGGTGCTACAGCAACACGTGAACAAAAGCAGCTAGCTTTGATTCTAAGACCTAATCCGAACATCATTAGATGTGAAATAAAGTGTTTCACAAGTATCAGTTTTGAATCTGATAATTCGATTGGGCGAATGCTGGGATTTTCAAAGCACGTTCTGCAACCAGGTGTCTTCCATGAATCTGATTTACCTGTTGAAATAGTGGTTAAACAGATTCGTATAGAAACTAATATTGTGTCCGGTTCTTACTATAATGGAAAACCTTCACATACGTTATATGAGTTTGCACCGATGGTTGATCCTGGTTATGCAATCGATATAGAACCCATGAATCTAATTTATTTACCAGTAAACAAACGAGAGATTTCAAATATAAGCATCAACATCGTGGATCAAGATTCAGTTCCTGTAAACTTTCAAGGTGAAGAGGTGTCTGTTCGCTTAGAGCTTAAAAAGATTGCCTAGAATGCTAGTCTTTAAAGATATAAAAGCAAGCGAATCTACCAAAACAAATTTAGTACAGTCAGCTCCTTTGAAGCATACACTTCGTTCAGATAATATTGAATTCCTTAAAAGTCTTAGTTATCATGTCATCAAAACTAGAAATATTCAAAGACCCCAAGTTTGACGATTCCATTGATCGAGAAGAACTTAGGTCTTACTATTCATCAACTAAATCGTTTGGTAACAGCGATGAGGTTGAAATAAACATCAATCAGCAAGATGCATTCGTATGTCTAGCAGAGTCGGCTTTAATAATAGAAGGTGCTCTGGAACCTCTAGCAGTACAAAATGCTGCTAGTGTCTGCCACATGTCAAATAACGGTGGAGAAGCTCTGTTTGAATCAATGATCTATGAATTAAATAACAAGGAAGTGGAGCGAGTACGAGATCCATGCACCACTACAACCATCAAAACTCTGCTTTCGTTTAGTAAGAATGAAGCGAAATCTCTTAGCAATGCTGGGTTGAATGTATCATCAGATCACATCACCTTAAACGATAACAAGTTTCACTTGCTCCTACCTCTTTGGTTCCTCTTCAGTTTCTTTCATCACTCTCTGTGGTAAACATACTTTCCGATTTACGAGAGCTCGAAATGATGCCAACAGTTACTACAGTACTGGTACAGCAAGATCTAAGATAACTGTAACCAACATGTTTTTAAAAGCAAAACATGTATTTCCAAACGATCAAATGAAGTTGGAACTGATGGATAAAATAGCAAAAGACACATCTATATTTATCGCATATCGCAAATGGGATATATATGAGCTGCCAGCGCTCAGAGATATTAATAAAGATGTGTGGTCTGTTAAAACTGCCACCAACTTAGAAAGACCTAGATATGTGATTATAGCATTTCAAACAGATCGGAAAGATAACGTAAGCAAGAAAAGTGACTTCTTCGATAACATCGGTATGGTAGACCTACGAGTGTTCCTAAATTCAGAATGCTACCCTTATGAAGCTATGAATATGGATTTCGAAAAATCACAATATGTTGAAGCCTACCAGATGTATACAGATTTTCAAAAAAGTTTTTATTACAAAACCATGTCAGAGCCTCTTTTAAATTATGATGAGTTTAAAGATCGAGCCCTATTTGTAATCGACTGTCAACACCAGAATAAACCAATCAAGTCTTCAACAGTCGACATCAAAGTGGAGTTTATGAGTAAAGACAATTTTCCTCAGATAACTAAAGCTTACTGTTTGGTTATTCATGATTGTGTATTTGAATATAAACCTTTAACTGGTATCGTAAGAGCTATTATGTAATAATTTTGTATGTAAATCATATTAATCCTAATAAATTAATTGTATTGAAATCGAATGTTTTATTTCTAACCTTAAACTGTTGCCAACTCTAAAAAACAAATTTGGTGGGTTACGATATAAAAACTATATAGCAAAAAATTTATATTTCAATTTTATAATAAAATAATTAGCACCAAATAATTTCTCTGAAAATTCGCTACCGATTCTCTATTTAAACTAAAGCCGTCATATGCCTTGGTCATTCACTTATCATATCAGCCGGAAGCCAGCGATAATGAAACGGCTACTCAGCTTGTGTAATATTTGGCGTTTGAAATAAATACACAACGTCTTGTTTACATGTGATTTAATTCGATTGACTTAATTTTCATCCTACATACAAGTGATTTATATTAATTATAATGAGAGAATTTATATACTTCTCAGGCTAGGTGTCTTTAATAGGTGATTTACATTTATTACTTATTAATTATATTGATATACTTCTCAGGTCAGATGGCTTTGATAAGTGGTTTATATTTTATTACTAATAATTAAATTCTTATTACACACGTCATTTTAAATGGTGGTTCCTCGTTTGCATAATACAGGTTAGTTAGTTTTTGAATTTGCCCACGTCGTCTCAGGTTAGGATCCGAGTGGTCGTGTTAGTTCGGGGTTGGGTGGCGGAGCTTTGGGTTAGGTCGGGGGCGGGTGGTGGAGGTAGGTGGCGGAGCTGTTGGGATCAGTTCGACACTGGGTGGCGGAGCGGTCGGGTTAGTTCGGTGGTGGCTCCGCCACCCAGGTGGCGGATGGCGATTCCAGAATGCCTCTTCTATACCTACTTATGAGTAGATCAATAGCAACTGGAAATGAATACGGTCAGTCCCCCACCCACGAGTTTAAAATAGTGAGGAAAATACCATTGATTTTAACACTGCAGTGAGCTATAAAAATTTGATTTACTGTTTTCTATAATGTTAGAAAGTTTAATTTTGGTAGGTAATAAGGTATTTCCTAGGACAAGATATCCACCAAATTTCATTAAAATAACTTTGTAATTTTTGGAGAAAAAAAATTGTTTCAAAAGAAAATTTAAAATTTGAATAACTCAATTTTCTATAAACTCAGAAAGTTGAATTTTGGTACTTAGTAAGTCCTCTCCCAAGGCAACATATATAGTAAATTTCATTAAAACAGCTTTGTTATTTTCGGAGAAAAAAATTTTTTTTTGAAAGAAAACTCAATTTTCCCGGAAAAACCCGTCCGATTTTCCTGCCTAACGAACTCATCCAAGCCCTTAATAAAATAAAGGTACTTGCCGAGTTTCATTGAAATCGGTTAATTATTTTTTGAGTTATCAGACGGATACATATATATATATATATATATATATATATATATATATATATATATATATATATATATATATATATATATATATATATATATATATATATATATATATATATATATATATATATATATATATATATATATATATATATATATATATATATATATATATATATATATATATATATATATGTGTGTGTGTGTGTGTGTGTGTGTGTGTGTGTGTGTGTGTGTGTGTGTGTGTGTGTGTGTGTGTGTGTGGTGCCTTTAGAGTTTGTAGGTGTTTTACCAGTCGTTGCTTATAAGGTGGTTGTTTTGTCTGGAATTTTAAGGAGTTAATTATTAAGTTTGGATGGAAGTAATTATTCTCACTGCACCACATACGTGTTGCTGAGAATCAATGTGCAGAGAATAGGCGATACATGTGAGTGACACAAAAACCCATATTGCTTTGTGTTTCATTTTGCATCGTGTTTGACAGTGGTATCTTTTACTGATAACATATTTAACTAAAGGTCTTCATACACGGAAATGAGTTCTGATCAGGTCACGTTAAAGCAAATAATTGAAGAGGTGGCTAACAGTAGGAGCGAATTAAAGCGTGCTATTGAAGCAAGTGAGGCAAGAATTTTGTTGGAGTTTGAAGCATATAAAAATCGGCTAAACATTTTGGAGCGCGAAAACAGTGAATTGCGTAGACAAATTGACAGCTTGCAAGATAATAATAGGAAAAATAACGTGGTTGTTTTCGGACTGGATTTGTTGCAGTTGTCTCCTGCGTCTGTTTGTGAGTCGCTGAATATCTTGTTGGTTACGAAAATAGGAGAGGAGTATATTAATGATGTTTACCGCTTAGGACGGACGGATAAGTGCCCAATAAAGATTGAGTTTGTTTCATTCCAGACAAAGAAACAGATTTTCAAGAAGCGCGGCAAATTGAAGGGGTCCAGCGTATTTTTGAGCGACGATCTGAACGAGAGACAGCGAGAGGAGCAGCAGATTCTTCGCCAGTATTTAAGACAGATGAGAGAGAGGTCGACCGTGAAATGTTACATCCGTGGAAATAAATTGGTTAAAAACGGTACATACTACTCGCTAGAACAACTAGAGGCACAAGAATATCATGACGAAACATGCGGTGTCCCGAGGCTAAACAATAGTGCCCCTGCAACACCATCTTCAACTCTCGATACCCGAGATATATTGGAGACTGCTCAAGAGAAATCCACAACCAGTAATAAGTTCGAGAGTAGGGTCAGGGAACCAGAAGATATATTGGGATCGTTAGACGGAGTAAGAAGGGTGCCTCAGTCGGTTAAGTACTCTTCTCCAAAGACTGCATTACCAAAGAATAAGGTCAAGTCAGAGAGGGTAAATGAAGGAACCAGGGACAGATTGAAGACGAGATCGCAGAAGTAGCCTCCTTGGGGCCAGGACGAGTGCAGGAATGGACCAAAAAAATTCGTGAATTTGGTGGAATTGTACTGCGGGAAAGGGACTGGGTAGTGCTATACGGGTGAAACCACATTTATTGTTTTTGTTTTAACATTTTATACTGTGAAAGTTACTTATGCATGTGTTTTAGATAAGTTTGATTTTAAATGGTGTTTATATTTTAACATAGGTTTGTATTATTCATGGATTTTATAGATTGATAACTGCCATTTATTGTATACACTTTTAGAAACATGAATTTCATGGAGATTTCTGATGATGCTCCTTCCAAAACGAGGGTTGCTGAGGATAGCACTCAGTGTAAAGATTTCCTAGTCTCTGGTCACGGTATTGGCTTTAGGATTTTTCACATGAATATTAGAAGTCTGGCAAAAAATTACGACGAGCTCAGAGTTTTGCTTGCTGATTTGGGATGCAATTTTCATGTGGTGGTATTAAGTGAAACATGGCAGGTCACGGATATAAGTTTGTTTTCTTTAGATGGGTATAAGTTGTTTTATAGTGGAGGACATTTCAACCAGAATGACGGGGTTGTTGTTTATGTTAAATGCGACTTAGCCTGCTCACACAATTTAGTGAAATTGGAGCAGTCAACTGCCATTGAAGTCATGCTTGAATACAACAGGACGAAAATTTTATTGACGGCTGCTTACCGTTCTCCTGCTACTGGTGCGGCTATATTTAATGAAGAACTACAAAAGTATTTGCAAACAGTTAAAAGGAGGTGGCAGATACATTTATTTTTGGGTGACCTTAATTTGGATATATTGCCAATGATGGGAATGTCCATCACTACCTGGATATTTTTTCCTCGGGGGGCTACCTATCATTGATTGATGAGACGACAAGGAGCTGCAGAGACTCGAATACCTGCATCGATCACATGTTTATAAAATCAAATATTCGTCAGATGGAATATGTGCCGGTTGTATTAAAGTCACAGGTATAACGGATCATTTCTCAACGATATTGCAAATATAATTTCCTGTGTATGAGTCGGAGGGTGATGAAATGAATTATAAGTATCATTTGGATGTTGAGAGATTGAAGAGAAGGCTGCGGTATCAAAGCTGGACACATGTTTATAACTGTGGGGATATCGAGGAAGCAGCTGAGATTTTCATGGAAAGTTTTCAAAAGATCATCGCTGAGTCCACAAGACGGTATATACCCAAAAAAAAGGGGAAAACAGAGTGGATTACCAGTGGTATAATACGATCGGTACAAACAAAGCATAGATTGTATAGGGAAGTGCAAAAGGATCCTGACAATGCTGAGTTGTTTGATGAGTATAAAAAATACCGAAATAACGATTTAATTAGGACAACCAAGAGAAAATTCTATGGAGATTTGATAAGCAAGGCAGGAGACAGCTCCAAATGTCTATGGACAATAATTAACAGGATGAATAATGGACACGGAAACAAGAACATAGAGAGCATAAAAACCAAGGAAGGCAGGCTCCTGCAAGATCATCTTAGTATGGCGGACTATTTTAATGATTACTTTCCCTCAATTGGTAAAAACCTTGCTGAAAGCATAAAGAGCTCTAGACATTTAAAAGACACACGGTTTTCACGTTCTATGGCTCTGTTTCCCACAGATGAATATGAATCAACTCAGGATGCTGTAAACGATCTAACCTCCAGCATATATGATAGTCTTGACAAAGGCAATCATCCGTCATTATGCGTTTTTATAGATTTAAAAAAAGCTTTTGACACTGTCAGCCATGTGAAACTGCTGGAGGTTCTGGAAAGTATTGGCGTAAGAGGTAAACAACATAAATTGTTTAAGAGCTATATGACTGACAGATTTCAAGTAGTCAAGATAAAAGAGACAGTGAGTAACCCTCAAAGAGTGGAGTTCGGTGTTCCTCAGTGAATAATTTTGGGTCCCTTGCTTTTTAATATATATATTAATGACCTCTTTAAATTGCGCTGTGTGGGCAAAATAGTGGGGTACGCGGATGATACTGCTATTTTCTATACGGCAGACAGTTGGTGTTCTCTAAAAAAAACTAGTTGAGAGGGATCTTTTGGGTGATTATGGCATGGTTTTCTGAACCGTGTTTGTCCCTTTCTCATCTTACGTCCGCTGTTTGCCCTCTTATGATGCGATCAGTGTTGGTAGTGATTTGGCAATACGAAAGGTGAACAAAGTATCATATCTGGGACTAGATATAGATTGCCATATGAGATGGAATTTCCATATTCAAAGATTGATTAAAAACTTAGGGTATTGCTGTACAAATTGAGATTTATTAAGGAAATGTTGGATAATAAACATCTGCGTATTGTATATCATGCATTGGTTGAGAGTGTTCTACGTTACGGCATACTAGCCTGGGGCGGTGCGTGTGAGTCCCATCTCAGATTCCTCCAAAGTACCCAAAACCGTATTGTTAAGGTGATACATGGTAAAGATTATGCTTACCCTAGTGATCGTCTATACAAGGACACTTGCTTTATGGATATTAGGGAGCTATTTTACTTTACGGTTGCAAACACTCAGCATGCTCAGCGAGAGAGTCTTACAATAATAGAGCACTCACATTTTACTAGACATAGCACACACTCTTTTAAAACGCAAAAGGTGAGGAAGGCAGTTGCGCAGAGATCGTTTGCTTACCTATGTGTAAGGGTTTATAATTCGGTGCCTCCTGAAATAAGAGAACACACTTCTTTGAATTTATTTAAGAAACGATTAAGGAGCTGGATTTTTCATACCCCTAGAAGTGTCATTCACTCTTTGTTTAGAAGAAATTGACGCGCTGGTTCCAGCATGAGTCGGTGGTTTTGTGTGTGTGCGGGCGTGTGTGCGCCTGGAGGTGTGTGTGTGTGGTTGGTCGCGTGAGTGTCGGTGTTTCTCTGCTTCTTTGTTTGTTTTTTTTTTAGAGTGGAGAGAGAACAATGTGTTTAAACTGGGGACGGGCAGGTCGGAGTGTATATCGGTATTGAGGCATGTATACTGTGATTGGAGACTGGAAACTTAGTTTGTTTTTAGATGTTGGTATTTTAAAGTACATATATGCTTTTTTTGTTTTTGTGTAGCAGATGCGTTACGATGTTTTTAATTAATGACTTCTTTGGAGGGAAGCATATGGTAGAAATGATAAAAAAATGTGTTTTTTGTGTAGTTTAGTTTTTCCTATACTGCCAACAAGTCTTTGACTTAGGCAGTTTTTTTTCTCTCCATTTGTTGGGGGAGATTTTTTGTTTGTTTGTGTAAAGTGTGCATTATTGTATTCAACTATACTGCCAACAAGTCTTTGACTTAGGCAGTTTTTTTTCTCTACATTTATTGGGGGAGATATTTTTTTTGTATGTGAATTTTTCATTATTGTATGTTTACTTGTATTTTCTCTATGGAGGGAAACCTTCTCAATAAAAAAAATGTGTATAAATGTATATATATATATATATATATATATATATATATATATATATATATATATATATATATATATATATATATATATATATATATATATATATATATATATATATATATATATATATATATATATATATATATATATAAATTGAAACTGACCCCGGATATGGGTTCTAGGGGTCCTAAATCGCGCTCATTTGAAAAATTTTTTGGAAAGTCTCACCATCGATACCTTTCTATTAGTGAATTTTTTAAAATAAAAATTCACTAATATAGGACTGCTGTAAAGACTGATTGAAAAGGATATATCGACTCACTCAAGGAGTCTCTTTATGGAAGGGGGAATTTCTCTCACAACGGAAAGTACAACAAGTGAGGCAATAGCAGACGCTGATGAAATAAGCTGTCCGGAGAAATAAGGAACGTAACTGCCCAGAGAAATCAAGTTATTAAGCGGTAAAATGGTTTGATGAAAGCTCAACATATAGGCAAGAGGGCTATACAATAGCGCCAAGACCACTCAAAATCTTGAATACATATAAAATAAAACTCACAGTGTACAACAAAGCAATCAGAAAATAAAAAAAGACACCCGTAGAAACGGCTAGTTGAGGAGATCCGACAGCATAAAAATTCCATAGATCGTTGTTCAAAGATTGCTCTACTGCAAAAGTGAGGTGAGAATTATTGAAAAAGAGTACGAGTTCTACATGAAATCAGTAACGTAACGTTTACAAGTATTTGTGAGCACACACTTTCCGGGCTCACTGGCATTATTAGGCTAAAACCCTCAGCAAAAGGTAGCACAACGTGTTAATGTTACAAACTGAAACATGAACAGGAAAGTCACAAGACCCATCAAAATCAGATGGACAACTTCACTCCATCCAAATCTCCCGGAATTGATGAAATGTACCAACAGAGTCCTATTCCAGAATGGATAAGAATGTTAGTAGTACATACAATATGTAAAATTTTTAGAACCTGTTTAGCCCGGAACAGCATACTTTACTTATGACGCATAGTGAGGGTCGCCTACCCACAGAAAATAAGTAGGGAACTAGATCTAACACCAAAGTTGGATGGACCGATAAGCCTATCGTTTCCCCTTATCAAAAAGATTATTGGGCAGTTTATCAGAGACGAAGTAATAGGTGGAAATTTTTAGTGATCTTAATTTCTATTGTGGGCGTCCTTGATAGATGAATCCCTCAGAAATATAACAGGCAAGTTGAGAGCAATGTCTTGGATATGCGATGGCCTGGTGTTGATAGTTAGGAGGTCATTTACAAAAATGTGTTAGATCGTTCTTAAAAAGCTCTAGATATAGTAGACGCGTAGTGAAAAAAGAAGGAACTGTCAACAACTATCCAAAAAATCACAGTTGTGTCTCCACTAAAAAAGGACATTGAACAGCCTTAAAAAATCTATTTAGAAGCATTTTAAAACAGAAGACACCCTTTCGGTAGATGAGTGTATTATATATTAACGGCTCTTTTCGGATTTTTATAAATTCGAATGAGCCAAAAAATGGTTTGGCCAAGAAAACGTAAAAAACGGGCTATGAAAATTTATTCAGATTTGGTAGATGGGTAAAAACCCAAAATGCAACAACTTGTGCATGTAACAGTTTTGAAATTTTGACAAACAATCTACCTCTGCGATTTTTTAAAATTTGACAGGTACAGTCAACGATAAAAAAGTTGACAACGTCATTTTGCATTATTTTAGGGATTCGCTTCTGCGACGTCGATACGGTCGGACCTGTTTCGGTGTGTGTGCAAAGTGATATTAATTTATTGTGATTTTAGGATAGTAATATCTATTTTAGAACCTTTGAAAATGTCATCGAGAAAAGAAAAAGAACCACCCGATAGGGCAAAATTAATAGATATGGATTTAGATGACTTAGAGACTGATATATCAAATGACTATGGTAATTCTAGCGGATCACGAGCGTTGTCAGGTATCAATAATACTAAGACTGTAAGTAATACTCATATTTTAAATTCTTTACAACAATTAAAAGGAAATCAGGGTAATGAATTAGGAGAAATATTATTAAATAGATCGGAAATAAGCAATACGGGAATTTATTCACACAAAAGTGGAATGCAGATAAATGATAAAACTATTATTGATAACAGAAAAGAAGAAAGTAAAAATATTTTACCTAAAGAGATAATTTTATACGATGAAAATGATACCGGTCCATTTAATATTTACATCGAGAATGAAAATAAAAATATAGGCCGATCACATATCATTGGCACTTCAAGGCTAATACGTAATAGCGTTCCTCAAGCACACAATGATATTGTAAGTATAAATAGTATAGGTAGAAACAAGTTGAAAATAGAGCTGTCAACAAAAAATAGTGCTAATGCTCTGGTAACTTCTAAAATACTGTTAGAAAGTGGGTATAATGTTTACATACCAAGGTACTTAGTTAGAAGACAAGGTGTAATCCGACAAGTAGATAGTAACATTTCAGAAACAGAATTGAGAGATTTAGTAAAACCAATGTACTTTGATAATTTTAAAATAATAGAAGTTCGCAGACTAAAACGTAAAGTGGTTGAAAATGATAAAGTCGATTACTTGCCCACACAGTCTGTTTTAGTTTCATTTAGAGGTCAAATATTACCGGAAAAAGTTTTAATTGAGAAAATTGTGTTTCCAGTCGAGCCATATATACAAAAAGTTATCCAGTGTCTCAAGTGTTTGAGATACGGACATATAAGTCAGCAGTGTAAGGAAAAAGAACGGTGTAAAAAATGCTCTCAAGAACACAATCACAGTATATGTCAATCCGAAAAAATCCTGTGTGCATCGTGTGGTGGCGAACATCTTGCTACAGACCGGAATGTTTGTCCGGAATTTGCCAAACAAAAAGCTGTTAAAAATATGATGGGACTAGAAAATATTTCATTTAAATCTGCCATAGAAAGGTATAACACAGGTTATGCCTATCCTCTTAAAACAAATAATATAATAGGTCAAAATACAACAACTCAAACACACAAAAATAGTTATTTTACAAAAATACAACCAAAACGTAAAAGAACAGAAGGCATATATTATAATCGGTCAGGTATGTCGCAACAGCACAGAGACATTGTATCTTTTCCAAAATTACCCTCCACATCCGTTATATCTCAGACATCGAATCCCTGTAACAGCAACCCTACTAGCCTAAAAGACCTGCCTAGTATAGAAACAATGGCAGACAGAATTTATATATTTATAAAAGATAAAATGATAAATGTTAATAATAGCTTTGAGTTGATAGATAAAGACGTTAAGAACAGCATATTACAAATTTTAGGTGGTCGCAATGTATAATCTAAATATATTGCAATGGAATGCTAGATCAATAGTGTCTAATAAAGGACAGTTAGAAAAAATTTTGTATGATCATAGTATAGACATTGCTATTGTGAGCGAAACTTGGTTAAAAATAACAAATAATATTATATTTTCGGGTTATAACTTACTGCGAAAAGATAGAGCTGACGGTTTTGGGGGAGTAGCACTTATAGTTAAAAATTCAATACTACATTTAGAAATAAGAGACATACCTCATATTGAGGGCTTAATGTGCGTGGGCGCCAGATTGTATTTGGGTACTGAAATGTCGAAATTAGATATATATTCAGTATATTCACCACCCAATAATATTATCTCGAGTAATCGATGGGAAACATTTCTTAGAAGTCTTAACTCACCTTTTATTTTAGCCGGGGACCTCAATGCTCATAGTCCTGCCTTTGGTAGTACTTGGAGTGATACAGCAGGTAGAAATTTGCTTCAGGCTATCGATAACAGCAGATTAATTTTTCATAATACGGGGCATGAAACTTTACTGAATAAACCAAACTCAACTAATAAATCAGCAGTGGATTTGACATTGAGTTCCCCGGAAATAGGGCCAAGAATTGACAACTGGTATGTACACGAGACAACATTGGGATCAGATCATTACGCGATAACATATTCATATAAAACTATTCTGAATAGAGATACTTCAAGTGACAATTTTAATCTTCAAACTAGTAATATTATTAACGAAAACAGTGCATATTGATTCTTGTTAGAAAACTACAAATATAAATGGGATTTAAGTAATGCAGAATGGGGTTGTTTTTCACATTTGTTTGATCAAGCAGTAGTGGTGATTGGGGAAACTATAAGTTATGAAAATTTATATTCTATTATATTAGACGTTAGTAGTCAAACCATCCCCATTAAAAGTAAAGTATTTAATAAAAAATTCAGAAAAATATGGTGGAATGAACAATGTAAAATAGCAATATACGACCAAAAGGAAGCCTTGAGAGAGTACAAAAGAAATCCTAGTGCTGCCAATTTTACAAACTACAATCGGGCAGTAGCTATAACAAAGAGAACAATAAAAAATAGCAAAAGTCAATGCTGGAAAGATTACTGCAACCAGTTAAACAGAAATGTTTCCATAACAAATATATGGCAACAAATTAAAAAAATTTCTTGTACATGTCAGACTCCAAGAATAAGCCTTCAGCTAAACGAATGCATGGAGGAATTTTTTCACAAGCTAGCCCCACCATGGGTTCAAGAACAAATAACATTTAGGGACGAGGAAGAGGAACACATTTTGCTTAAAGATTTCACTCTGTTAGAATTGGAAAAGTGTTTAAAAAATAATAAAAATACTGCTCCAGGTATTGATAACATACACTACAAAATGTTATCAGAATTATCTAAAGAAGGAAAACTGACGCTGGTGCGTCTTTATAACAGCATATGGATAACAGAAGAAATTCCAGAAATCTGGAAGATATATATAGTTATTTCCATGCTGAAACCTGGAAAAGATCCCACAAAAAAAGAGTCTTATAGAGCGTTATCTTTGGCTTCATGTGTCCTGAAAATCTATGAAAATCTCATAAAAAATAGATTAGAGGCATGGTTAGAGCAGTGTGAGAAGATTCCGAAATCACAATTTGGCTTTAGGAAAGAACATTCAACCATAGGAAACATTT
This sequence comes from Tillus elongatus, assembly GCA_964006375.1. Taxonomy (NCBI): domain Eukaryota; kingdom Metazoa; phylum Arthropoda; class Insecta; order Coleoptera; family Cleridae; genus Tillus; species Tillus elongatus. The sequence goes on from OZ023268.1 coordinate 54,391,077, forward strand.
CACATCTGGTTTCAGATATTAATCTAGCTTTCTCACATAACAAGTCTTTGGTTGCGCTGTTTATTGATATAGAGAGCGCTTACGATAACATAAATTTAAATATTTTATACAAGAAAATGCTAGCCATAGGATTACCTTGTGCTTTCTCAAGAAAAATCATAAAATTGTACACTAATAGAATTAACTATTTTAAAGTACACAATAATTTGATTGGCCCCCGTAAAGTAAATAGAGGATTACCACAAGGCGGGAAACTTAGTCCTATTCTGTATATAATATACACCTTAGATATAGATGACAATATTAAAATACCAGGTGCAGATACTCTGTATTATGCTGATGACATATGTATTTATTCTAGTAACAATGACATTGAAAAGGCAATAGATCTAGTGAAAATAGTATTTAAGAAACTATCTTTGTGGTGTTTCCGCAATGGTTTGTCAGTCTCTATTGCTAAATCAGAATCGTGTATTTTTTCTAGGAAAAGAAGTATTGAACCGATATACATAGATATAGCGGGCACTATAATACCTATAAAACCATATGTTAAGTATTTAGGAATACTTTTAGACAGAAAATTATTGTGGAGACACCACATAGAATATCTTATAAAGCGTAGTGAGAAGGGCATCAATATACTAAGGTCAACTACACACACTACATGGGGAGCAGACGTGGAGGTAGCACTGTTGATGTATAGATCATATATAAGGTCCATTTTAGATTATGGGAGTATGCTGTACCAACAAGCGGCACGTACACATTTAAGTAAATTAGATGTAATTCAAAATAGGTGTATCAGAATATGTCTAGGGGCCTTTAGAAGTACTCCTATAAATAACATGCTGGCCGAATGTAACGAAATGCCGTTAGCTTACAGAAGGCAAATACTAGGTTGTCGTTTTATAGCAAAAATGTTTGCCAACAACAGTAGTCTTATTGACAAGGTCCACCAGCTGTTTTTGTTGGATCTGACAAATTTGTATTGGGTCAAAAAGAAATCCCCTGCTTTAGTCTCCTGTTATGAAGATTTTAAACAAACCCATGAGAACATATACAGATCTAACATATGTCCAGTTTATCAGCTTTTTCCATCTGTTCTTCCAAATATTACAGTCACAATTTTGAGAGATTATTCCCAGTACCCGGCACAAATAAGAAACGCCATGTTTAATAGTGATATAGAGGAGTTTCATAAAACATCCTACCAGTTGTTTACAGATGCTTCTAAATCAAACGAGGGAACTGCCTGTGCTGTTTACGATCCTCAACTGAATAAAAATTTCAAAAACCGTTTAGATTGTAAGATGAGTATTTTTTCAGCAGAGACAATAGCTATAATAGAAGCCCTAAAATATACAAAAAATATTGGAAATAAAAATATTCTAATTTTGACTGACAGCAAAAGCTGTGCGGATTCACTAAAGTACTTCTACTACAACTATAAAAACAATTATTTAATAATTCAGATTATCCGCATTTTAATAGAGTTAGAAGAGATGGAGATCGATGTTAGATTTGCATGGATCAAAGCTCATTGTGGGATTACAAATAACGAAACTGTGGACAGAATGGCTAAAGAAGCTTTAAATTGTGAAAACCTTTTAGAATATCCCTGTCCATGGACAGACATAAAAACTTTATTTTTCAGACAACAAAGACAGCTGTGGGAAACTGAATATCACAGAAACGATAAAGGTATATTTTATAAAAGAATTGTACCAAAGTTACCTTGCCAGCTATGGTTTGCTGGATATCCTAGAGGATTAGTAACTAGCATATGTCGTTTGCGATTTAACCACTCCTTGATACCTACCCATTTACACAAACTCAACCTTAAAAATGACCCATATTGCGAATGTGGTCAAGAAGGAAGCGCACAACATGTTTTACTAGAGTGCTCAATTGGATGGGATTACAGAAATGAATTCCTAAACAGAATACACAACTTAAAAGACGTTGAGCAACCCTTTAATTTGGAACAACTTCTACAAATGGAAAGTAATAAAAACATATATTTGCTTATATATAAGTTAATTAAAAAACTCCAACTAAAAATATGAAAAAAACTAGGCTTTAAGTTTATGTGTCATTTGTGTCTATCCTTTATATGTACCCATGACGTTAGTGGCCCTCCTGTATGTCAAAGAGAAAAGTTGCCATGATAGGCCCCATTGGCATGAAGAATATGTGTCCCTGTCTAAATCCTTTAAGTAGTATTTAGATCTTAAGTAGGCTTAAGTTAGAATTAAAAGCACCACTATTAATATTGTTATACAAATAAATAAAATAAAAAATATACAAAACTACATGTTGGAACAAATTTCAATGCACCATGACAGAATGCATATGAACTGTTGAATTCACATATTAGTTGTAACAAAAGGCTTTTAAAATGTGCGAATGGTAACCATACCGCAGCCAGTGCAATCTGACGTCACACACATTATTTTAGAAGCAAAAACTATCTCATGATATATATATATATATATATATATATATATATATATATATATATATATATATATATATATATATATATATATATATATATATATATATATATATATATATATATATATATATATATATATATATATATATATATATATATATATATATATATATATAGTATAACCGTCAAAGTGAGTGGTTATTTTATTTATGATGTAATGATAAAAAATTCAACTTTAATTGTAAGAAGAAAAGTGACCTAGCTAGTCAGTGGTGAGCTAATATTTAATATAAATAAAAGGTGGGCTTCGTGCCTTATAATCTGGATATGTCGAACACACAAATAAAAATCGAGACTCAATTATGATTATTTATTGATAAAAATGACTATATAATGCAAAGTGTAAATTAGTAAAATGATTTCCTGTGACAGTTACTATGAAATTTTAAAACGAACAAGATAAAAGAAAAACAGATGAGCCAGGTACTTAGCTTTGTTTCCCAGGTGATGTTTCATGTGGGCCTCGTGAAGACGCATGGATTGTTGCTGTTTAGGGCCTGCAGGACCGCTCAGAATATTGTAGGGTTCAGGGTTGTCTTAGACCGCCGGTAGATCTTGACATAACTATGTCTCTCCTTCGTGGCCCTAAGTCCTGGATGGCTCATTGTTGCTGGTTACTTTACGTTAGTCTGATGGTACGCATGTTTCCAGGAGATGTTTCTGATGGTAGTTAAGTGGTCAAGACCCAAAATAAGAAGGGTAGCCCATTAAGGCATGCTGCTTCCTCTTTAGCCCATTATTATATTGACCATCTTAATTTTTAAAATGATTTTCAGGAAGAGGACTTCATTAAAGACTCTACGGTTTATATATACTTCTTATCTAAGGCACGAACATAAACGACGGCCGAATTAATTGGTTGCTATTGGGAGCGCGAAGAGAATAGCTATATTTCTATGGCCTGGCTATGAGAAGATTTTAAAGTTAATCAGATAACAAGGAAATATTTCATTGACTATGATCCTGGTATATCGCGTCGATGGTTATGACGTCGGCTTATGTTGGCAAAGTCCCTTGAGTAAACAACTATTATAATGTATTAATGAACTTTATAGCGTGGGAAAGGTTGTAAAACGTGTAACATGTTACACATCCTGATGGCGGGGAGCAAAAAATTTGAAATATTTTTTTACAGACGCCACAAGAAGAGTATCAAAGCTGGAAGCAAATGTGGGAAGTCTCTCTTAACAAGAGGGTGACCAAAGTTGCAAAGTAAATCAAGGATAAGGAACGCTGCCAGAAAACAAAACGAAAGATCAAAAACATAACCGCTCTGCAGGTTACTAAAGGTTAATTTTTTCTTTAAAAGTCGACAACAGAATCTGAACTCTACCACACCTGCAACTGTTCCTCGAATGGAAGTTTAAGTGTAAAAATCATTAAAATTGTGTAAAATAAATTATTGAAAAGCTTAAATTGTTAAAAAACCAACCAGTCTGAACGGTGAGCCAAACAAAAAAGGTAATATAAGAAATGAAGTCTGAACGACAACATCTTAATAAATTAATCTCCTTTTTGAGATTGCTAAATTTTTAGACACCAGTCCAAAAGAAACACGGACATAATACAAGCAGAAATGAACAAAAAGGTCAACAAGCTCGTTGGGAAAGTCTTCGTAGCAACAACCTATCACGACAACACAACAGGATTACTCTACCCGTCCGTGCCTCCCTGGACAGTGCACATCCCGTCGAGTTTTGAACACAGGTACACGAATATATAAACAAATTGTACATAGAAAATTTTAATTAATTAATAATTGAAAAGATTAGAGAAAAAGCTACTATGAAATTGAAATTTAATTAGTAACAAAAATGATTTGAAAGAAAAACGATAACATTGTCTGAAATTTATTAATAGAGAAAAGAGTTTGAAATAAAAATTGTACTACTATAATGGGGATTTGATTAATAAATAGAATGAATCAAAATTAAACCTTAAAAGAAATATTGGTGTAGGGTCATTTTGCTGCGTACGATCCCCCATCCCCCCACGGATCCTTACTCTATATATTTTTGGGGCTGTGGAGCCCAGAGATACGCAAACAGCTTTAGCCCTTCAGGTGCCGGCGTGTGCACACTTCTCCAAGATGCGCTGCAACGTACAAAAACAAAAAAAAGGAGGCAAGGTTGCGCCGCCACGATCCCATACTGAGGAGAGGTTCCAGCCCTCCACAGTTATGGAGTTTTGCTTGCCTAGGAAGCTGCCCGTTCGATTCTGTGAGAGGCCTGCACGGTGCTAATTAACACCCCTGTGCACTCCCTTAACAAAACCAGGGATGCGAGTACTCCGCTGCTGTGAGTGCACGACTTTCAAATAAAATATGAAGATGAAAATTTGGTCCAATACTTTGTGACCACCTTCTGTTTTCGCTGACATGAACTACATTTCTATCACATATCACTCGATTGTTTAATAATTTAAATGTTATTGGTAAGTCAGTAGTAAGGATATACGATTTAACCAGGAAAATTTCTTCATTAGAAAAATAAGATTATATAATTAATGTATATTTAAAAATAAACTAGGAAATAAATTTACAATATGAGATATTGTTACTGGTAGAAAATGAAAAATGGATTTTATTGCGTTGAAGGACTTGATGCAGCAGTTAAATGGAATTAAGATAAATTTAACATTGTCTCAGAACCAACACATACATTGTTTAGAGTGCAATGAAAATATATGCATCAAATATTATGCCAAAAATATAGGGTGGTGCACCGGAGAATTCTCTGAGACCTCCTCAGAGTGCCAGATTTATACAAGTGCAAAAATGAGAGAACTAAGAAAGGGAACGTACACCACTCAGCATTTTCAAGCGTATTTCAGGCGCTCACGGATGACTGCTTAACAACGTGCCCTAAGACAAAAACAACTCTAAAATATGCTACCTATAGCAAAACGCGCCGGGACAACTCAAAATACAAATATAAACTACAGCATCCAGAGCAATTAACGGCAATTAAAAAAGCCTATTACCATCGTACGTATTTATAATACGCCGAGGCTCAAAAATATACTAAAATAATAATAACAATGATAACAATAAATTGGCTGATCTGAAACACAGTTTCGGATAAACTCACGGAATTAAACTTATGAATGCTGGAAATTTATTGACCCATAAAAGATGGTATAATCTGTCCTTCTAGACAACAACAAAAAACTCTGAACGCAGCAAGTGCGTTATGTTAGTGAATTTTCATAAAACTATTTTTTAATAGCAATAATGTGTTTTTTTTTAAAGAAAGCAGGCATCACATTTGGTTACCAGTATAATCTATATAGTAAAAACAATGTGCCATGTTTCATCAAAATAACTTTATTGTTTGAAAATGTAGAAAAATTTCCGAAAGTAAACTTAAAGTGTTCCCGAAAAAACTCGTTACATGGTCAACCTTATAGGTTAATAGCAAATTGAGCTATTCAAATATTAAGCATTTGATCAAAATTCGCTACCATAACGCACTTCCTGCATCCAGAATTTCTTTTCTTACAAACATGCATTTTATTTCGATGGAAAATGCAAAAATTCAATAACCTAAGGCGTGGTTGATTAAAAAAAAAGAAAATTTGTATCACCAACGACTTATGGGCCACCCTGTGATTGTAGAAATAATTTTTTAAGATGTAGCTCAAGACACCCTGTAATTAATATATACAATTTTTTTCATATCTTGTATAATAACTGATATATTGAGCTTTATTGATTTTTTTTACGAAAATTCTACAAAAATTATATATCATTAACGATAAACTCTACAGCTAAGACTACTGCCAAGCGTCAGAGAAAGGGTCTATTTGAAATGCATTTTCTGGAAACATTTGATTAAAATGAAGGACAATGACGGTTGAAACTAAGACATCAGGGTTTGTAAAACATTCTTCTTGAGACATTTTATTTCCATAGCCCGTATTAGATTCAAGTTATTTTCCTAAATGTTGCCAATTTTGACGTTTAAATCGCAACTTTGACGTTTTGTGAAAAACCCCAACTTATTTTTGCTTAAATGCCTATAACTTTTTTGTCTTTTGACGTACAGAGCTAAATTTTGGTAGGTAACTTGCCTATAATGATATAAATCCGCATATAAAATTTGGTTGCCCTTACTTTGTTAATTTTGGAGATATAAATTTTTTTCGAAAGAAAACACAAAATTTTCCGGGAAAACCTCGGCGGATTTTCCTGGCTAACGAACTTATCTAAGCCACTTGCGAAAGGAAGGTACTTATTAATTTTGACGTTTAAAATCGCGATTTTGACGTTTTGAGGAGAACCCAAAATTATTTTTCTTTAAATGCCTGTAACTTTTTTGTCCTTTAACCCAAAAAGCTAAATTTTGGTAAGTAACTTGCCTATAATGATATAAACCCGCTTATCAAATTTGGTTGCCCTTACTTTGTTAATTTTGAAAATATAAAAAAAATCAATTTTTTTTTAAAGAAAACACAAAATTTTCCGGGAAAACCTCGGCGGATTTTCCTGGCTAACGAACTTATCCAAGCGACTTGCAAAAGGAAGGTACTCACCAAGTTTTATCAAAATCGGTCCATTATTTTTTAAGTTATAGGTGTGACACATAAATATTTCTTTGTGCTATTTCTATTACGCTGTTGTATTCCTTTTCTCGTTCGTTATTATGGAGTGGCACATTTAGCATTCTGTTTATTAAGTACCTGTATGCGGCCATTTTGGGTGTGTGGTTTATTGTTTCAAGGATATTGTCTATGTTGGTTTATTGATTGTCATATATTATTAGTATATCATCAACGTATCTTACCCGTTTGATGTTTGGGTCTATTTCTTTCATGATGGTGTGGATTTTATTTATATTTTCTTTATATATTTCAATCAAAAAACCAACATAGACAATATCCCCGAAAAAATAAAGCAAATCAAGAACAACATAAAATTTACAATAGAAAATGAATCAAACGACACCATAATCTTCCTAGACTTAACACCAATCAGAAAAGAAAACCAGATTGAATACAAAATATACAGAAAACTTACACAAACAGACATCACTATACCTAAACACTCAACACACTCACACACACAAAATGGCCGCAAACAGATACTTAGTAAACACAATGCTAAATGTGCCACTTCATAATGACGAAGGAGAAAAGAAATACATCATAATACAAATAGCACAAAGAAATGGATACAACAGGAAAATAATAGGAAAACTAGTAAGCGAAATCAAAAACAAACAAATCAACAAAACCGAAAAGAAAACACCAGAAACTAACAAAATAAACATCATTCACTTATAACCACCAAATCAAGAAATAACGCAAACACTAAAACAATATGACCTAAAAATGAGCTACAAAGCCAATAATAAACTGATAAACAAAATAAATAAAAAACAAGAACACAACCCACATGGGTTAAACGGAATATATCAAATAGAAAGTAACACATGCAATAAAAAATATATAAGAATGACAAAAAAATCAATAGAAACAAGATTCAAGGAACATATAAAAGCATAAGATAAAATTCACATACCTAGCTACAAATCAAATGTATCCACACATATTCACAAGAGAAAACACCAAAAACCAGATATCAACCAATTACAACTAATAAAACATATTAACGACCACAAAAAATGGAAATCTGGAAACAATACTACATTCAACAAACAGTAAGAAACAATTAATCCCAGAACAAATCATGAAACCGATACACTCGACACAGTCCGAAAACACAACCAACCAGAGAACAGTAAACCGACCAATAGGAGCTCAACGTGCAGACGTCACGTACAATTTCAAAAATAGACCACACAGCAACGATCATAGCCAGTAGCGTGCTAATAATGAACCAGGACGGTTCGAAGCTGTAGTCCACGTAAACAAATAGCAAATCACCGAAAGCAGCAAACAAATAAAGTGTATATTTAAAAGTCATTACAAAGTAGTGCAACATTCCAAATATATATATATATATATATATATATATATATATATATATATATATATATATATATATATATATATATATATATATATATTTGGACAATTACAAAATTTAAGATTTGCGCTCATTTGAGAATTTTTTCAGAAAGTTCGATAGTCTTGAGCTCTCTATTAACGATTCTTTTACATAGTAACATCTAGAGAAAATTATTAGTCTCAGTTTTGATTTCATGTTGTTTGCGTGGAAATAGCATATATAACTAAATAAGCATTGTGTACTCAGTAAATTAGCACTTACCAATTATTGTGAGTTCCTTTATATCTGAATCTTTGCTGAATATAGGTGTCTCCATTGACACTATGCACGAATAAGCTCCTGATGCCGCGAAATCCAATTTTGACAACAATATTTGCCTTTCATTGCTGTAGCTTTTCTAAAATATATAGGTAGTTAAAAGGCAGTTAAAACCATTGACATAAATAATAAAACGTGTTTGTTTGCTTAAGCAAACAGTCAAATTGTATAAATACACAGAATATTTTGTGCAAAACTTTTGTATAACAGATGAATGGTATAAAAAAAAACTACCAAAATTGACTTAAGTTCCATAAAATAAAAGATGGTTGTAGGGGAAACCACACATACACACACACACACACACACACACACACACACACACACACACACACACACACACACACACATATATATATATATATATATATATATATATATATATATATATATATATATATATATATATATATATATATATATATATATATATATATATATATATATATATATATATATATATATATAGAGAGAGAGAGAGAGAGAGGCTTCAAAAAATTGAACTGTGAGTTGCCCTTGAAAAAATAGTGTGGGGTAGTTCCTATAAAATTTTTGATTTTAAGGTTGTGATACTGAGATACAGGGTGTTAAAGTTGTTACGCGCGTGGGGGGCACTCTGAGGGTTATAATTTAGAAAAAAAATATGTTAAAAGTCAAAATTTCTGAAGTTTTCCAACGGTTTTAAAAAATTTAAAGATTGATACAAAAATTAGGAATACCGGTAGAAATTCCATAGGATGTACAGTTTTTGAGAAAAATGGAGTTAAATTTGTTCGTTCATTAAAGACAGGCAAGTATTAGTTTAGATTTTTAAACTGAAAGTTTGCGTTACTCTGGATATAGCAAAAGTTGTCAACAGCAGTTTAAATTGTCAAACAATAAATTGCAGATAGTTTTATTAAATAAAATTGAATAAGGACCATTTTTACTTAAGTTTGAGGATACAGTGGACTAATATAAATATTGAACAGAAATGGAAAAGAACATTTATTAAATTAAAAAATTATTAAACACTATAGCAGATGCTCAAATTGTGCCCCATTTACTTGTATACACAAAGCTTGCAGAAAAGATTGTCTTGCTCTAAACAAAATTCCAATACCTTGTCTAACCAGATTTGTCGCTTCCACAATTCCTGCCGAGTTTGTACTGGTGTCGCATAAACTGTACTTTTCACAAATCCCGAAAAATAAAAAATTTCAGTCGGGTGATCTGACAGGCCAATTTACAGGTGCATCTTGGCCACGACCCAGCGCTCAGCAAACTGATTATTAAGAAATGGCCGCACGGGTTTAGCATAATGTGGTGGTGCACCGTCGTGCATAAACCACATATATCTCCTAACGTTCAAATGCAAATCTTATGATAGATCAGGTAATCTACTTTCTAAAAAAAATGGACACTGAACCCCATTTAAGCATGCAGGTAGCTCAACGTGTCCTAACAAATGATCAACAACAATTCCAACCACAGGTTGATGCAACATTGATATTGGGAATGGGACACAATGGTTGCTTTAGGATTAGCGTCACTCCATTCATGGCTGTTATGTAAATTTTGTACTCCATTTTTGTGAAATAGGATACCTCATAAATAAGAGTGTGTCGCAGAAGGTATTATTTTCATTCTGTTTGTTCCTGATCCAACCACAGAAACGTATTCTGGCATTCATATCTTGGGGCAAAAGTTCGTGTACTTGAGTAAGATGGTAGGGCCGTAGCTGCTGTGCCTTTAATAGTTGTGGACTATAGACTTGGAAACATTCACTTCAGCAGAAATTCCTCCTACGCTTTTATGTGGATTTTCTTCAACCCCGTTTAAAACAGGTTCTTCCACATATGCAGTCCTTGCAGATCGTAAATGAGCATGCTCAGTTGTATAAGGTAGAAGGTACCCTTTTCTCTAAACCTTCGGTCAATTGCAGCAAAAGTACTCTGGTAAGGAACTTGTCGACCAGGAAACTCTTCAGCATATCGCTTTGCAGACTCTAAAGAATTACATTCACACTCTCCATACACTAAATGCATGTCAGACAATTTATTTAAACTGTACCGATTATAATGATTACAATATCGAATACCCGAAGCTAAACAATAATACTGTTTGACAAGTTATGACAATTTAAACTGCTGTTGACAACCTTTGCTGTATCCATAGGAACGTAAACTTTCAGTTTAAAAATCTAAATTAATACTTGTGCCTCTTTAGTTAACAAACAATTTTAACTCAATTTTTGTCGAAAACGGTAGATCCTATACTATTCTACCCCTGTACCTTATTTGTGTATTAATCTTTGAGTTTTTTAAAACCGTTGAAAAATTTCAAAAATTGTGACTTTTCACAATTTTTTTTCTAAATTATAACCCTCAGAGTTCCCGCACGCGCGCCACCGCTTTACATAGTAAATCGAATTTTGCGTGGCTCTTTATATGCTGTTAATTTTTACTCGTGTACGAATTTTGAAAATTTTATCTTTAGCCGATTTACAGATAAGTAAGGAAAATCGGTTTAAATACAAACCAAACAATTCTACATTCATTTTAATTCGATTATGTTTAGCTAAAGCAGCTTCAATCATGTGAAACACTTTATGTCTTATTGTTTCCATAAACTGTATAATACAAATATATTTTCCGTATATACGATAAGTGGCCATTCTATTTTTAAAAGCTTGAAATAACATCTGCACATGTTCAACTTGCCACGGTTCACATACTTTTGATTTATGAATTTCACTACGTAAATGCCCAGAGAAAGCACTCTTTTTCACTTATAACAAGTACGATTCACAGTATCTCATCTTAACTACAGGTGCTTAACTAATGAATAAAACACACATCTTCAGTTTATATATTTTTAGTAACAAATATGTTTACGAAGATACCTTTAAGTACAGTGTTATATTAAAACAAAAGTACATCAGAATAAATATGGTAAGACATATAAGAAAATCAGTTGATATAAACATAGAAATAAAATTTGAAGTGAACAGATAAGAATCAGTTAATATGAGAGTTCTCCAATCATATGTCTCATCACGGGTACCATTATCAAACAAGAACGTACGTATATAACGCATCATATCACTCTTAATTTTGGGCGTGTATGAACGCTTGATACGTTAGAGTTACCTCATCGTTGTGTAGATGTGTTCTTGGAAGTCCAGACCATTTCATACAGTCGTCGATGTCGAAACAGATTCGCACTTCTTTTACATTTGGTGGTTTGTATATATATATATATATATATATATATATATATATATATATATATATATATATATATATATATATATATATATATATATATATATATATATATATATATATATATATAATAAATTCTCACATAGTGCTGTCAGGATGATGAAACTTGCTTTAAAATGGCTCATTGTATATCGTGTGCATTTCTTTAAAACGATTAAGTACTTGCTTCTTTGCAAAGTGGAAGCACTATAACATGCAAACTCGGAATGGTGGTTCTTGATCTCTTAACATAATGTTTAGAAGCTTCATCATTTCATCGCCACACGGCAGCTCCTTCTTATTAACAGATTTGAGAACAACAGCAACACAATAGAGGAAATCACTAAGTCGAATATCAAAGTTAAAATTAGTCAGAAACTTCACCTTTTCGTTGATGATTTGAACCAGATCTAGTAGCTGTTGAACTGCATCTTCGGTTAAATAAAAAGTAGTAGAATCTTCTGAGATTGATATACCTTTACTGTTTAATATGTTCATAGGTTTGATGGTACATACTCTAATATTTTCAGGTTTAATCTTACTCCCTTTGGTAAAGTATTCTTCAGCTGATTTTGTCAGTGTTGAAATAAAATAATCCTATTCCCATGAGCCACATGAGATTATTATATTTGGATTTGGTGGATACGGGCTTGTATTTACAATCTTAATTATTGGAATCAATCCAGCAGCTTTTGATATACCAATTGCAACACTTAGAGGTGGATTAACAGTACATCTTGTTTCCAGCAGCATTCTACTTTCTTGCTTAATCTCACTAACATTCTGCCGCAGAGCTGTTTCAATTTGATCCCAATAACAATCTTCATAAACATCGTTATTAGCATGTCTGAAAACCTCAGACCCATCGTTAACATTGACACCATACATGTTGAACAGAACAAGTAAACTACAATACTACTAAGTATAACTACTGTGAGCAGATTGTAGACAAAGACTGATGTGCTTGTTTGTCACTCGAGGTTTCATATACTTATATCCTCACTTTTGAATTGTTTCTTAAAGAAAACCGTTGAATGAGATCACACACATGAAATGAAAACTATTAACAGGAATTGAAAGCTGCTCATGAGGTCATTTCAACCACAGTAGAGGAAATAAGATTGCTAACATGGTCACTTGTCGGAAATGTTAAAGATAATGAGAGTTGAAAACGATGTGGTTGTTACCACTGCCTTGTTGTCAACTCTAACAATCGACGTGCAGCTATCTGTCTCCTAACAGTTAGGTTTGCATATTTGCGCATGTCACTATATTTGAATAATGTTCGTCAAGACGAAGTTACATCAACCGCCACACCTTTAAACCGAAAACTAAACATGTTGGGTGGGCGCATGCGTTAGTCACCATTTTTGAATTCTACCCATCAAGACGAATAAAATGACACTAAACATCATACCTCTAAAACGGTAAATAAGGAAGTTGGTTTACGCATGCGTATATGCTATATTTGAATTTTTCTTACTGAGACGAGTGATATGACACCAAACACGTAGCGGTTAACTTAAAAAATAAAAAAGTTGGTTTGCGCATGCGTCAACCGCCATCTTTCTATACGTCACGATATATGAAATGAAAATGGTAGATCCTGTTCTTTCAACAGGTTGGGTTAGATACCTCCTAACGTTTTAAATTTTTTGAATTTTCGCGCCAACCCTCGTCATCTTGGGCGCCATCTTGGATTACGTTATCTCAGGTTAGATCTCTCTCCATCCTCTGGGTTAGATGGGTGTCGTAGTTTTTGAATGTGGCGGTTAGTTTTCGAATTTTAGCGTTTTTCGATTACGTCATCGAAGACCCTCTCTGCCACCCGGGTTAGCTCGGTGGTGGGTGGTGGATCCGGTCGGGTCACATTGGTGGGTGGCGGTCTTAGAACCGCCCATCTATACCTACTATGGAGAGTTCTAAGCCCTCCACCCAGTCGCTGCCTGTGCGCTAATGACGTCACAATGACGAAACAAGATGGCGATTGGATATAGGACCACGAGGGTCTAACCTGAGATGACGTCATCCAAGATGGCGGACGTCGAGCGCTAAAATTCAAAAATTTAAATTTTGAATCGAGATTTGATCTAACCTACAACAGGTCGGGTTAGATCCTTTTTAACGTTTTAAATTTTTTGAATTTTCACGCCAATAGTCGCCATCTTGGATTTCGCCATCCCAGGTTAGATCTCTCCACCCTCTGGGTTAGATAGGTGGCGTAGGTTTTGAATGTGGCGGTTAGCATTCGAATTTTCGCTCTCTTCGATTACGTCATCGAAGATCCTCTCCGCCACCCGGGTTAGCTCGGTGGTGGATCAGGTCGGGTCAGATCGGTAATGGGTGGCGTAACTGTTCGGGTCAGCTCGGGGGGGGGTGTTGGGGGTGGACCGGTCGAGTCAGATTGGTGGGTGGCGGAGGTGACTGGTGGCGGGTGGCGGTCTTAGAACCGCCCATATATACCTCCTCTCCATCTATACCTACTATTTTCTGTTATTATGCCAGTAACAGAAATGTCGATGAAGCTATTCCAACGATACATGAAAAGAAGACAGCCTGATAAAAGACTTTGCGAAATTCTGTGACATTCTCCATGAATATAAAATTTGGGACGCAACAAGTGCGTTAGGGTAGTGAATTTTTATTAAATGCTTCAAATTTGAATAACTCAACATTCTATAAACTTAGAAAGTTGAATTTTGGTATGTAGTAAGACCTTTCCCAAGGAAACATATTCACCAAATTTCATTAAAATGACTTTGTATTTTTCACAGAAAAAAAAATTTTGCGAAAAAAAAATCCAAATTGGAATAACTCAATTTTCTATAAACTTAGCAAGTTGAATTTTGGTACGTAGTAAGGCCTTACGCAGGGCAATATATACATAAAATTTCATTAAAATAGCTTTGTAATTTTTGGATAAAAACATTTTTTTGAAAGAAAACTCAAAATTTTCCGGGAAAACCTAGTCCGATTTTCCTGGCTAACGAACTAATCCAAGCCATTAATAGAAGAAAGGCATTTGTCGAGTTTCATCAAAATCGTATATATATATATATATATATATATATATATATATATATATATATATATATATATATATATATATATATATATATATATATATATATATATATATATATATATATATATATGTCTATCGTACACTTTGAACACATTTTATATGATACATCGCACAGTTTGAGCACATTTGAACAGTTTGAGCACGGTGTCGGAAGTGACATTGTCATGTATAGCACTCTTCAAGCACGTCAAGTGTCCAAACTGTTCAATGAGACACGTAACGTTCAGTTTGGACACCCGTTACGTATTCGTTTTCCTGAAGTGTCAGCATACCAAAATGAAAGTTGTTTGAACAAAAATTGATTAAATTGATCTGTATCTATTTAGAAAATCAATCACTTAAACAAAAATTTTTAATCTCCTAAATTATTATCTACCCATTTTGATCAATTTTGATAATTAATAATTTGTTTATTCAGTTAAAATATTGTTTACTTTTTTATATCTTTACTTCCCCATCTTACAGTGCTAAAAACAATCTATTTCATTAACGCCCTCTGATTTATTGGGTAGAATGAGCCATACTATTGACTAACATTAGAATGTTAATTTTAGTTGAAATTCAGAGCAAACAATCTTCTTTGTTTCTTTCTTTTGGCTTATGTATGTTAATACGCCAAATTGACAATAATTTGTTTATTTTTACAATCAGAATTTCATAAAGATTAAAAACATCAAAAATTGACAGATCAAATTTGTTTAAAATTTAAGTAATTTGTTATTTTGTTAGTTATAAGTGAAAGTTCAGAATAATAATAATTGACACTTGATATGGCATGATCTTCACACCATCTAACGGTAAATAGCAAAACTTCAATTATTTAATTACACTAGGGTAACATTTTGTACGTCAGTTCATGACTCTGATTACCCAGAGTTAGCAAAGTTTGGAAGGGGGGTTAGGGATTATGTATACTTTTTTTCGTTAACGTCGGCCTATTTCCGCACTATGGCCAATCACCAATGCCACTACTCAACTATAATTATAGGTTGAGTTCACTGTGTACAGGTTCCCATTGCGACATAACCTTTGTTAAAATGGGCCTAGTTTATTATATACGCCAGCAGCTGAGTTTAAGCGCTCATCTGCTGACTACCGACACGTTTCAGCGGTTGGAGACAGATGAACGAAATCTTGACTTCAAGCACTATTTTGTCAAGTTTGTTCTTCACTCCGCGCTTTAAGAAATTGGCAACAGTTGAGTTCCAAAAGAAACACAGCGGGACTGGTGACGCATTTTGTTGACACAACTATTCAACTGATGGCGCCTAGTGAACTCAGCCAATCTTCCGTTTATTGGTGTATAATAATATATAATTTAAACAAAAACACATATCGACGCAGACGGTTGTACCCTAATCAAATATTTTTAAAATTCGTTTACGTTAATACTATTTGTTCTAATCGTAAGTCATGTCGTAATCGTACATCCTAACGTGCAACTAATAACTAACCATTCAAAGAATGTCAAAGAATTAACCAATCAAAGAGCGCCATCTGTCAATGGGATAGATTAAAACAAGAATTTATTAATATTTTCGGTAAATCTACAGCAAAGTTTTCTAGAAATCTGTTATAATGAATCAGGTGTCTAGAATAACATAATAAAATCGAGTCAGAATATAGACAATAAAAATGATCTGCCTGCTTTAACTCTCAGTTGAGGCACATTTTTTACCGTACTTCCCACGCTTGGTTCGGAGTCTAGAAAATTGTTAATACAACCGATGATCACTCGTTTGGCGATTTTTCAGCTATTGAAAGCAAATTTCTAATGAAAATCCAGTTATTATTTAGTCTTTTAACGTTGTCTTAGGGATATTTCTATAATGCTTGTTATGAATATGAAGAATAAAGCGTGAATGCTATTTCTCTATTGTATTGTACACTAATGACAATGATAAAATAAATTCTTGTGCTTGAAATCATTTTGGCCGATTGCTTACATACTACTGACATACAGTAACGATACCTAATAGTTTTCATTTTTTCTCGTCATTCAAACAGGTACTTACACATGTTTTTTTTTTAATTTAGTAAGTCAATACATTTTCTGATGTGTTTCACATTATTTGCTATTTGCTTTGGAATGAAAAGTATAAAATATTAATTCACAATTTATACATGTCTCCGTAACATCCCTCTACGACATAACATTTTATCCAGTAAGTAAATGCAGAAAATTGTGATTTTTCATCTATACAATGATTTATAGGAACTAATTTGGTCAAATAATACTCATTCTAAGAACATCAAAAAAGATTCACTCTTTTATTTTTTTAACATTCTTAAACCTTATAGTAGGCTACTGCGAGCTTTCACAGGGTTCCCACTAAAAACAGCACATCAATTTCCCTGACTTTTCCCTAATTTTCCTGACATGCCAAAATATATTTTCCCGACTTTGATCTTTTACAATTTACCCCCAACAAGTGCAACGCTACACTACTACAAAATACAGTAGGTCCTCGCGTCATGGCGGAAAACACTTCCCCATTTCAAATACAAAGCGACCATTGAACGCACAACTAAAGAACAACAAATATTGTGGTTTTGTGGAAAAATAAATCATTAAGTAAATGGTTCAGAATTTCACAAAAAGCAAACATATTGTTTCAATTATTTATCATAAAAAGGCAATAA
Source organism: Tillus elongatus (assembly GCA_964006375.1). Taxonomy (NCBI): domain Eukaryota; kingdom Metazoa; phylum Arthropoda; class Insecta; order Coleoptera; family Cleridae; genus Tillus; species Tillus elongatus. Next base: position 54,408,857 of record OZ023268.1, read on the forward strand.
ATAATTTTTCCCTAACAGGGACAAAAATTCCCCGACTCTTAGTCAATATTTTCACAATTTTCCCTGATTTCTCTGAAAAGAATTTTTCTTCTACAAATTCCCTGACTTTTCCCGGTTTTCCAGACGAGTGGGAACCCTGTTTCAATTACTACTGATTTTGCAAGTAATTTGTTTCACTAAGTGAAGATTAGAACCTGTGATGAGCACTGATAAGTACACTTGGAGAACCCAAATCACCACAACACCTCTTTTTAAAGATCTGAAGCTCACTTCACTAACAAAGTTAGCGTCATCAGAGGATGTAAAATTCTCACTGCTAGAATTTTTCATTCTCTGATGACTCTAACTTTGTTAGTGAAAGGATCGTCAGGTCTTTAAATAGATGTGTTGTGGTGATCTGGGTTCTCCAAGTAAACTTAATTTGTTTCAAAGATCTATTTTTATATTTAGTTATGGCAAGAAAATGATATTACGCATTGGTAAATACGAAATGATTTCTGTAAAAATTAAGCCGCAATGAAAAATAAATGAGTACAATTAAAATATAGCAAAAATTCTTATGCCACACATCTTTCTGTTTGAAAATTGCCTAGACTGCAGTTCCCCCGGGTTTCCTTCCAGTTAAAAGTTATAATTCAATGTAGCCATAAACATAATAGGTTAGGACAAGTTGGGTAATAGGCTTGTTAATTGCTCTTCAAAACAAACCAAACATGTACATTATTCGTAAAATCGGCAATCGAGCAAATACGATTCGCGTTCCCTCGATTGTTATTTTATTTTGAGGTCCATAATGGTATGTTTTATAACTCAAGGAAAAATTTTACGCCTCCTATTGTAGTTTCCAAGATACTGCCACTAGCCACCTTTGCATAAAAAGATTTTATAAGATAGGTACCTATGCCTACCCTAAATAAGTCTAGCGATTTAATCAATTCCTGATTCTCTTAACAAAAATTCGCTAATAACAGGAGAAATAACTTCCAGTAAAAAATAGACATTTTTGTGTGATATGTCCAAAGTCACTTAAAAAGTGGTTGGTCATATACAGGCAGTGAACTAAACTATAACTATAGGTTGATTTCATTGTGTACAGGTTCCCATTGCAACATTTTTGTTAACAATGGCCGAGTTCACTCGGCGCCCGCAGCTGAGTTTAAGCGCTTATCTGCTGACTACAGTGACTTGATAGATGCTTCACTCCGCGCTTTAAGAAATTGGCAACAGTTGAATTCCAAAAGGAGCACAGCGGGACTGGAGAACGCATTTTGTTGACACAACTATTCAACTGTTGGCGCCTGTTGAACTCAGCCAATCTACTGTGTATAGGTGCATAATATATAACTCAAACAAAAAACGTAACAGTGCAGGCGGCTGTATGCTCATCAAAGAATATTAAAATTCGTTTACGTTAATACTATTTGTTCTAATCGTAAGTCATGTTGTAATCGTACATCCTACCGGGCAACTAAGTAACTAACCAATTAAAGACGTCTAACAGCGCCATCTGTCAATGGGATAGTTGAAAACAGGAAAAACAGGAATTTATTACTATTTTCGGTAAATCTATTACGAAGTTTTCTAGAACTCTGTTATGATGAATTAGGTGTTCAGAATAGCACAATCAAATTTTAAAAAATTCATTGAGAATATAGACTATAAACATGGTCTGTTTTGCTTTGGCTTTAATTCTCAGTTGTGACACATTTTTAACCGTACTGCCCGCGCTTGCGTTAAAGGATAGAAAATTATTAACACAACCGTCATTATATGATCACTCATTTGGCGATTTTTCAACTATTGGAAGCAAAATACTAATGAAAATCCAGTTATTATTTAATCTAATAACGTTGTCTTAGGGATATTTCTATAATGCTTGTTATGAATATGAAGAACAAAGCGTGAATGCTATTTCTCTAATGTATTGTAGCTCTCACTAATGCCAATACAATAAATTCATGGGGTTAAAATCATTTTGACCGATTGCTTATATACAACTGACATACAACAACGATAAAAAAGCGTGTACCTAATACTTTTCATGATTTCTCGGCATTCAAACAGGTACTTACACATGTTTTTTTAATTTAATTTCGCAAGTCAATACATGTTTTGAAGCATAAAATATTAATTCCCAATTATACTTGTCTCCATAACGTCCATCTTCGACGTAAAATTTTATCCAGTAAGTAAATGCAGAAAATGGTGATTGTGCACCCGCAATGATTTACAGGAACTGATTTGGTCAAAGAATCCTCATTTTACATACTGTAGAGCGATATCGTTATTAAATTTTGTGATATACACATCCAGAATATATACAAAGTGTATAAGGTGTATGAACTGTATAAGTGCTCAAAGTGTACTATGGACATATATATATATATATATATATATATATATATATATATATATATATATATATATATATATATATATATATATATATATATATATATATATATATATATATATATATATATATAAATTGAAACTGACCCCGGATATGAGTTCTAGGGGTCCTCTTTCGCGCTCATTTGAAAAAATGGTTGCAAAGTCTCACCATCGATACCTCTCTATTAGTGAATTTTTTAAATAAAAATTCACTAAAAATAAGTTCAAAATATCCGTGTTTTAATACACTGGATTTTACATTTCGACTGACACAGCAGAAAAATGCGACTTAAATGGTTGACAGTTATTAATAGGAATGTTTGTTGTTTCCATGGCTGGCTATTAAAAATCTGTTACTGTTTTATCAAAAACCATAATAACTCACCAAATATCGCAAATAGGTAGAGGGGGTGCTCTTAAAGTACAATGTGGAATTTAATTCTGCTTCAGAGGATGCAAATAGAAATATGGCCTTGTATATGAAAAAAATCGAGTTTGAATGGTCTGAAAACTATACCATTCCATTTGAAATATGTTGATGACTACTTCTGGTATTTTCAGAAGAAGAACCATATTGAAAATATTTTCGTTGAATAGACCATGGGTCGCTGCCCGCAAGCTGAAATTTTTTAGAAAAAAAATTATATATATATATATATATATATATATATATATATATATATATATATATATATATATATATATATATATAAAATGGGTCGCTGCCCGCAAGCTGAAATTTTTTAGAAAAAAAATTATATATAGCGACCCATGGTCTATTCAACGAAAATATTTTCAATATGGTTCTTCTTCTGAAAATACCGGAAGTAGTCATCAACATATTTCAAATGGAATGGTATAGTTTTCAGGGAAACATATATATATATATATATATATATATATATATATATATATATATATATATATATATATATATATATATATATATATATATATATCTATATATATATATATATATATATATATATATATATATATATATATATATATATATATATATATATATATATATATATAGACACACACACACACGTGTGTGTGTGTGTGTGTGTGTGTGTGTGTCCCTTAGCGCTAACTCAAAAAATGCTCAACTGACCGCGGACGAGTTCGTAAATTAGCTATAACAGACATTTCCCCCCAAAATTGTACACAATAATCTTTGAATGCGCTATATTTTTGAAAGTATTAGAGTAACTGGAATGAGACTTCACATGTAGCTATAAAGGGGGAAAATAACCCTCTGTTGTGAATTTTGGTAATTTGGTTGCCAAATTATGAGTTTTTTCTAAATTAAAAATAAAATCTGAAAGATACGAACTGAAAACAACTTAAGTGGTTAAAGTCCAAGGCAAAGTAGTAGCTTCCATGCGTAGAATAATACACACTACAGGACCAAACAATACAAGTAACACGGGAGAAACATAACCCCTGAACTAGCTTTTGAGAAATCTCGATCACTAAAATCCCGATCACCGTTGTCAACAACTTTCCATTACGCCAAAGTGCATCCAGCACTACGTCAGAAGGACAGACGGCATGAAATTAAAAATGATATCTGTGGCGGTTGTTCCGACCGCAATGTTTCCGTCAACACTACTCTATGTTTCTGTATAAATACTCTTGACAGTTAAACGTTACGTTACGTTATGCGACAGCCAGCTGTCAAGAACTACGGCAACTATAAGAGACACCAGGCGATCTCTCTCCCTCTCTGCTCTCTACCAATCGCTACAATGAACACACGTCCTCCACACTCGGTCAGTTATCTGATATGTACTCGTGGACTGTTGTAATTGTTATTATATCATAAAGTGCATTATAGTTAAATGTATCATATAAGTTATTCAGTTAGTGAAGTAATAAAGTTATATTAAATGTTTACGTATGGATTTAATATCAACAAGTGCAATTAACATCCATATTCTTGACCCCGTGCCGCAAGCCGAAGATGCCGAGCCTGATGTTCCAGCCGACGTCGCCTAACTTCCACGCACGTGCTCATGCCTACAGAAAACGAATATCTAACAGGTCAGTCCTTTCTAATTTAAAAATTATCTGATTTTTTTTCACAATGGCCGAATATTCTTCAAGCAGCAATATCATGGCAAGGGTTGCAATAAAATTACCTCCTATATGGAGACGTAACGTGAATATCTGGCAAATGCAGGTTGACGCCCAGTTCGATATATCGCAGATCAGTTCTGAAAAGACAAAATTCAGTCATGTACTCGCTATACTCGATCCTGATGTTGCAGAGTCAATTTCAGATTTTTTAACCCAACCATTATCATCAACCCCCTATTCAGATCTAATGAAACGTCTTTTATTAGAATTTGAAGAGTCCGATAGTCGCAAAATAAATAAACTTTTAACAGAATTAGAATTAGGCGACAGAAAACCATCGCAACTTTTACGCGAAATGAAGTTTTTAGCCGGTAGTCAGATTGGAGAGGATTTCCTTAAAATTTTATTTCTACAACGTTTACCAGTCAACGTTCGTTCCATTTTGGCTTCGAGCAACGATTCTCTAGAAAATTTATCGGTTATAGCAGACAAAATTGTGGAATATTCCGGAGATAAATACAACGTGGCTGAAATTCAATCGCGCGAACCCGACAAGCTAGCCAAGTTAGAAGCGCAATTAGAGAAGCTAACAGCATCAGTCAACGAATTGCGAACGCGTTCCCTATCTACCTCCCGAGAAAGACCCAAGCTTTCTAGAAATTCCATAAACACAAACTCCTCAACCTCCACGTGTTGATATCATGAACGATTTGACAACAAGGCCAAACGTTGCATCCAACCTTGCAATTTTAAAGCAAAACATGTGTCGGAAAACTAGTAAGACACTCCCTTCACGCGGCAGGAGACGAGAGCCACCTAACACGCCGCCTTTTTATTTTTGATAGACGCTCCAATATGAAATTTCTAATCGACTCTGGAGCGGATATTTCAGTTATTCCACCCACTCACGACCAACGGAAATTTCAATCGAAACGTACCTTGTATGCTGCAAACGGGACCCCTATTCATACCTATGGTGAACAACTATTAAATTTGGATCTAGGTTTACGCCGTAGGTTCTGCTGGCCCTTCACACTTGCCGATATCAAGCAACCAATTATAGGCGCTGATTTTCTAGCAGAGTTTGCTTTACTTGTGGATATGCAACATAGACGTTTAATCGATACATAGACAAACCTCTCTAAGACCGGTGAATTAATTCTAAAATTCATCTTGTAGACCCGACACACCAGTACTTCAAATTGCTATAACAATTTCCTGACCTTTTTAGGGAAACTTCTTCTAGCAACCTTCCAGAGGTTGAGTTCTTCCATACTATAATTACGGAAGGACCACCTGTCACTGCAAAAGCTAGAAGATTGCCCCCGGAAAAGCTAGCTCAAGCAAAGCTAGAATTCCAGCACATGTTAAACTTGGGAATTTGTAGACACTCCAAAAGTCCATGGTCAAGCCCCCTCCACATGGTGCAAAAAAAGTATGGCTCATGGAGACCGGATGGATTACCGAACACTAAACGCTAAAACAATCCCAGACAAATATCCCATTCCAAATTTGCAGGATTTTAATGCCCAGTTAGAAAGCAAACGTATTTTTTCAAAATTAGATATCATTCGCGCTTTCCATAACATCCCAGTAGCACCTCAAGATATTCCCAAAACAGCAGTCATAACTCCATTTGGGTTATTCGAATTTGTTAAAACCCCATTTGGCCTTCGTAATTCAGCACAAACATTTCAAAGATATTTACATTCAATTTTAAGACATCTTGACTTTGCCTTCTCCTATCTTGACGATATTCTCGTTGCATCAGCCTCTGAAAAAGAACATCAAGAGCATCTAGCAAAACTTTTTCAGACACTTCAAGACAACGGCATCCGTATCAATTCATCTAAATGTGAATTCGGAGTGTCCGAAATTTCATTTTTAGGTTTTCGTGTAAATAAATCTGGATTATTTCCACTTCCTGAACGCATCAAAGCTATTACCGACCTACCTCTTCCCGACACCATTGAAAAACTCAGAAGATTTTTAGGTCTCATAAATTTCTACCGTCGTTCTCTTTCACGTGCTGCGGAAATTCAGCAACCACTATTCGACCTCTGCCAGAATCCCAAAAAACGCGACAAACGTAAAATCGAGTGGACCACAGACAGAGGTGAACAATTCGATTGCCACCTTTTCACAGACCTCACTAAAACACTAGGTGCAGACCACATCAAGACCACAGCTTATCACCCAGCAGCAAATGGTGTAATCGAGAGATGGCATAGAGTTCTGAAACAGGCCTTGAAAGCTCATATGGACGAAAACTGGGTCGCTAAATTGCCAATTGTGTTACCAGGACTCAGATCGTACATAATTCCAGAATATCGCTCAACATCCGCTGAAATAGTCTACGGAGAATCAATCAAACTTCCCACCGACTGTTTCAACAGCACACAAGCTCATGATGTTCCACCACTTATATCTCAGCTGAAAGAAGACATAAGGAAACTTCGACCAGTACCTTTTAAACATCATACTGCAAAAAAATATTTGTCCATCCTAAGCTTATGGAAGCTCCTTTTGTTTTTGTTCGCATTGATATTCCGCGAAAAACCCTCGAACCAGTTTATGACGGCCCCTTTGAAGTGTTATCCCGAACTGACAAAGTCCTCAAAATCAAGAAATCACACGGAGAAGAGACAATTTCTGTTGACCGTCTTAAACCCGCATTCATTCTTTGTGATAACGAACAGACAACTTTCCAGCCTCAAGACATCCTAGTGAAACTGAAAGTGACAGTGAAAGTCCAACACCTAGTGAAACTGAAAGTGACAGTGAAAGTCCAACACCTAGTGAAACTGAAAGTGATAGTGAAGTTCCCGTTCCCGTTCAAACTACACGCCATGGACGTAGAGTTCGATTTCCACGAAGATACTTGAACTAATAGCGTTGCCACTGAGAGGGGAGTATGTGACGGTGGTTCCGACCGCAGTGTTTCCGTCAACACTACTCCATGTTTCTGCATAAATACTCTTGACAGTTAAACGTTAAGTTACGTTATGCGACAGCCAGCTGTCAAGAACTACGGCAACTATAAGAGACACCAGGCGATCTCTCTCCCTCTCTGCTCTCTACCAACCGCTACAATGAACACACGTCCTCCACACTCGGTCAGTTATCTGATATGTACTCGTGGACTGTTGTAATTGTTATTATATCATAAAGTGTATTATAGTTAAATGTATCATATAGTTTATTCAGTTAGTGAAGTAATAAAGTTATATTAAATGTTTACGTATGGATTTAATATCAACAAGTGCAATTAACATCCATAATGTCATTGTAACAGTTATTGTTTTTAAGGGAGATTTAATACATTTTTAAAATACACTATATTTGTAGCTTCATTAACGGCCCCAGTTAAAGTTTTAGCTGAAAATGTAGCATATAGTGGAAAGATCAAGGTTTAAGGAACGCAGTAAAGAAATTTTTACGGAACTATCGTTTTGATAAAAAAAATATGACGTTTTTGCCGAACCATAATTTGGCAAGTTTCATATTATCTATAAGAATATGAGAGTATACGAAAGAATGAACTAAATGTTGTAAACAAAATAGGCGTGTGTCTCTATAAAAATGATTTTAAAACTGTTTGTTAATTCTGTAATTAGCTGTTTACCAAATTTTTACTCTTAGGATATTATACCGCGTAAACCAAAACTTGTTAGCTGGCTCCATTTGCCAAGGGGTACAGTGTTCGCCTGACGACTCGACTCGACTACGGGCGACCTGTGTTCTATGCCCGCACGATTCACATGTAACGTTTTCTTTTGTTTCACTAAGTTTAATATTTGTTAGGAACAATAGTGTCTAGATTTCGTACGTTTGGACCATATTTCTTTAAAGCGCCTGGATAATTGTGTCACCTTTAAGTCTAAAATTATATTATTTAGCAGACATTTTCTTATTGTTGATAAAAAAAAGAGAAGAATTTGTTTTTAAGAACTTTTTTGTTGAAAAAACCGGTTCGACTAGGTTGACGAGAACGAAATAATCCAGACGATTAATAAGGAAAATACCTGCAACGTTTGTAATTTGCCAGATACTTTCTTTTTATAAGTATGAATTAAGTTTTCTTTTAGAAAGATTTTGTAACTTTAATAAAACTTGTAAGACAAGTTTGTTTCAAAGAGACTTACCGTACCTAGATATACTAAAATTAAAAATATCTAGCTTCATAGAAAATTGAGTTTTTACCGTTTGTCTCAAAAGAAGACACAAGATTAATTATTTTTTTTGATAATAGAGATACATCGATGGTAACACTTTCCAAAGAATTATCCAAATAACCCTGGCTTAGAACGTCTGAAACCGATCTTCAAGGGCTGTTTAAATTTGAAGTAATATTTTCAGTAATAGGTATGCCGTACTAATAGTGTACAATTCTTATGAAAATTCACTACGATAGCGCACTTGCTACGTCCCGAAAATTTTCATTATGTGTATACTCTAAACTGTGTGACTGCAAGTACAAGCCAAGGCTTCTTTGTGCAAGGCGAAAAATTTTATACAATATTTGTTATGTTATTATTATTATTATTATTATTACAGTCACGATCGATGGGAAATACTGTTTTACTTCTTCTTCAGAAGTAAAACTTATTTGGTTCTTACCGACACACTTATTTCTAAAAAACCTGGTTTTTTACTCCCTGACACCGAAAGCTTTTGCGAAAGACATAAAGATATGGTAAGAAATACGATGCATTTGAAATGCTGTGTTGGTACCTGGAAGAATAATATGCAAATTCTCAATACACGGTACTATAGTTGACTGAAATGCGGAAAGGGTATGGCCCATATTAGGAATCATACAGTAAAAAAGCGCCTTAAACGGAAGTTACTGGAAAGGTACAGTGACTCGTCACCTATACTGAGCGGCTAGGCGTCATTGCGTAATGTGTTTCACAGATATAGCGGACAAGTTATTGTGTGACAAATGTCATGCCAAAAAAAGTCCGATCCGGCCAGTCAAAGGCTGATTTTAATTCTTACTGCTGCTCACCTGACACGTCAGTTTATTAATCTGCAAAGAAAATGGAGAGCGGTGGCCAAAGTGTAGGCCAGGGAGCCTCTACTTTATTAATGGAAGAACATTTGACCCTGAAAACAGTGGTGGAAAAATGCAGACGACAGTAATCTTTTTTGAACAAGATATTTTAGCCGCACTACTCACGCCCACGCTCCTTCCGATATCCATTACAAATTAGTTTAGCAGCCTCATTTCACCCGACACACGGATACAAAATACGCTACACAATTTTTGCGACTGTGCTTCGTACCATGAAACTGTATGATTCGAAATATCTGTTGCTAAAAGTTCACCTTCGACCGCCGACAGCGACGTAGAGGTAGTTTTTCACAATGCAAACCATTATGCGCGCACTCTCACTGGGTATGGTACATGCCACAGCAAGGATGGTACTCGTCCGTCCATGCGCGGACCGTCGTTCATCGGAAAAGTATAGCAGAAGTCCACGGGACTATTGGTTCACGAACTGTCGATTTATTGCCAGTGAAGCAAAATTTTCATCCATATGTCAATGGCTACACCAAACTGGTAGCTCTTAATATGTCTGAGATGTCATTGAGTGATACCAACTCTCTTGTAGTGTCATCCAATGCTTTGAATTGCTCTTCCATATATTTTCTAGGTTTTTCTTACTAACGTGCTAGGCAGTTGCATAATCGCACTTTACGCGCCGACATCAACATGCTGAAAAAGGAACGGAAGCGCTATATATTACCTTTTTCAGGAAAATTACAGTTTTTTAAATTGAAACCTAGAAAAGCTAAGCTAACGTAGGCATTTGCATAATGACACTGTACGCCTCAACCCCATACCGCCAACAAATATGAGTATGCTATGACTACTTACACCGATGTAAGCTTTTTTTTTCAGGATATTTTTTGAAAAAGTGAACTAACTAACTCGCATTATACGCGTCAAGACGGTCCCACTGAAAAAAGAATGAGCACGCTACCTTTATTTATACAAATGTTCGATTTTTTTTAGAGAAATCCTCCTTTTTACAGAAACGCCTTAAAAAAGAAGTTACGTGGTAGACGTATGCATACCCGTTGTGTGAGGAATGAGGAAAAAGAGAGGTTTGGGCTTCCTGCATTTTTACAAAAAAAAATTCCAGGAAAATCCAATCTTTTTCCAGGTTTACCTGTATACCTCAGGTATCCTATTAGAAAGACTTGGGACTTATTTTCTGCGGCTCTTAAGTGGTTTCCGCACAGATTTAAGAAGGCTTCGTTTAGTAATTATACATATCCGGGTAAAATCTAAAATTTTCTCGGTTAGTAGCAAGCCGCTGAGAAAGCAAAATAGTAGAACAAGTTCTAACTATGAAGCACAGTATTGTACGAAAAAAATTGTTATAAGAATATACCAGACTAGGATACCTACGACAAGGCCGTGAAAATTTTCAGGAAGGACTGAGGACTAATTTAGTTTTCTTTTAATGACACAAATTACATTATGTGTTACTTCCTCTCAAACGTTAAATAAGGCAGTGTGCATCAGGCAAACATTGTCGCTATATCTTGGGGTGAATTCTGGCAGCAGAGCTTTCTAACATGGTCTACATACATACTTCATTGAGAAGATCTTGCCGCTGATCAAGATTGAAATCAATTTGGAAGTACCAATTTTGGTGAACGGGAGAAAACTTTCCTTCTTTTATAATTTCTAGACCAGTGTTTCACTATTTTTTATTTGAAGGTTCACTTGAGTCATTTGAGTGTCACAGTTCTGTTTGCAGAAAAGTACATATTTTCCAGTGGCGGACTTCTTTTGGAGAGATAGGACTATCTATATTAAAATCTCTTAGTAGAACCTAAAATTTTGTTGGTCACGTAGTTGCCTAGAATCCACCACATAAACGTAGGTATCTGTATGGCCCTTTTTTGCGCAACCTATTAAAATTCGAAGATTCCGACATAAATACAAAAGCGTGTTGAGAAAAATGTAAACACAGGAGTAAAGTGTCGGTATTAACATCTGGTTAGTTTCATTGCAAGATTCTCGTAAATTTTATTGTGTATATTTGTTTATATTCTTAAACATGGAATATGCATGTAAAAATAACACAGCAAAATTAGGTTGTAGATAAGTGTAACTACGTTGTTGTTGAGGTAACTTACATTCAGTTCGGCTCCTAGGGTTGGATAGTATCGAAAAGGGGGACGTCTTCCTTTTATGTATTGAAATATCTTATTACCACCTTTGTGCCATTCTACTTTATAGAGTTGCTCGGGTAGTACGCTGTGATCACACTGAATGGTAACATTACCGCCACGAATAGCGAAACGTGGCATTATAATTTCCAGTTTGTCAATGTTACATGTTATGCCTGTAAAACATTATATTAGTAAGCAGTTTTCTGAAAAGTAATTCTTATAATAACATAATGCTGCTGAATTAATTAGGGGAAAAATTACAAGCAGATAGAAGGAAAGAGAGTATGTTCGGTGATTAGAACCTGCATTTGGGACGAGCTGGTCAAAGGACGTAAGATAAAAGGTAAGCAAACTGACATTGTAATCTTCAAATCTAAAATAAAGTTGTTTCTTCAATTAGAATGATTATTTTCTTGATAAAAAAAACTTAAATATTGAAATGTTAACTCGTGAAACAATAATAAACTCACAAGGCTGGTACGTGTGTAGAACACTCCTAAATAGGATCATTTAACGTCACTTATTTCTATAGTAAGTTGTACCACCCAGGAGACGTAAGGGTTGAAAGTTACCAGAGAAATTGCAAAAACATTAATATCTCGGAGTTCGTTCAATCTACAAGAACCGAACTTAACACATGAAGTAGGCTCGATATGGGAGATTCTAGATTGTTTAGTGAGTCGTATATGCATTTGGCCTCTCAGAGCTGCGACCCCGATGAGCGTTTTGTGCATGGATTTTTTTCTAATAGGTGCCCAAAATGTTTTGACTTTTCATAGTCTACTATACTTTTGGGGGATATTCTACTTATTTCCTGGGGTGATAAAGTCCCCCTCCAAGATATTTAAGCCTTTTGTAGAACTGAGCCATGCAGTCGCATAGCAGATGTTCTGTTGTCTCTGGTGTTTCAGTGCAGTATCTGCAGTTTTCCCTGTCCACCTTACCCACCTTCATAAGATGATACCTTGCTGGGGAGTTCCCTGTGAAAGTCCTGTGATTATTCGCAAGTCGTTCCTGTTTAATTCAAGAAACAATTGGCTATTTACGTCGCTAAATATAAAACAAAACTACACTGCACTCAGAGTCGAGTCCACATTGACACAACTATGCGACGCAAATCTCTCGAATACCGTATCTTATTTATTTTTGTTCTTTATATTCCGCTTCGGTGTACAATAAATAATTATCATTCTCTTTTCAAACTTATATCATCGCTTAGCTTCATCCATAGTAACGATGTGTTGTTAGAACCTCGGTGGTCCAGGGGTAAGAACGTGTGCCTCTGAACCGAAGGGTACTGGGTTCGATCCCAGGGTACTCTTTTCAATTTTTCAGTACAAACTGTAACATTAACATCAGCCGAGGTTCTGGCATTGTATTTGAGCAAGTTGAATGTCTGCACGTTTCGCCCTTCGGAGGGGGCGTAAAGCCGTCGGTCCCGTCTCCATGCGATGTTGGGCACGTTAAAGATCCTTACCCTCCTTACAGGAAGGCAGGGGTTCGGCAAAATTTCCAGGATAGTGAGGTGAAACTGCTCCCTAACGTCGGTGATTGGCCATAGTCGCGGAAATAGGCCGACGTTAAACAAACAAAACACACACACGCACACAACGATGTGTTGTTACATGGGGATTTCAATATTTCTGACTTGATTACCGGTGAAGATTCTCTTTCTGGAGGTAGTAAACTAACCAGTGTCTTCAGAAATGTTTATCATATGTGTGGCTTCACCCAACTAAGCAATATACAGAATCACATTGGTACTATTTTAGACTTAGTTTTATCAACTAGAGAATATCAAGTATCGAACGCTGAGGAAAGCCTGATGAAGGAGGATTTGTATCATCCGGCTGTCCAGGTTAAAGTTGACTTATTTGAGGCCTCAAAAAGCGGTTTTAGAAGGTACATACCAAGCCGAATTCCAGGATATAACTTTAGGAGGGCGGACTTTGTATCCTTATATGATCAGTTGTTTTATGTTGACTGGTCTTCATTAAATAATCATATGGACCCCCAGTCAGCTTGTCACGAGTTTTACCATATTCTTTATAATATCTTCGACCAATTTGAACTAAAAGCCTCCCGCAGATCTAATAAGTATCCTCCTTGGTTTAACAGCCAACTGATTAGTATGGTAAAATCAAAGTCACTAGCCTGGGCCCGTTATAAACGTTCAGGCAGTTCTACGGATTATGCACACTTTAAGAATCTGCGATGTAAATCAAAAGTATTACGATTTACCATGACTATGTTCTCGAAACTGCATGTGTAGTAATAATAATCCAAAAAATTTTGGTTGTTTATAAATAGTAAAAATGATCTTTCTGGATTGCCTCATTAGATGTCTGGTGGGGGCAGAGAATTGTCTGGACCAGCAGACATAACTATAACTTTCCCTACATTCTTTCAGAAGTGTTATACTCCTCTTATTTGCGATATTAAAGAGAGTACATGTATGAATAACTGTACATTTTTTAATGGTATCTTGAGTCTATATACTTTTTCTGTAGATGAGATTCTAGAAGCTCTTTACAACGATGGTAGTGCTATGACAACAGACCGTGATAACATACCAGTGTTCTCAGTGAAATACTGTGCATATGTACTTGCCGTGCCTCTGTCGATTACCTTTAATTTGTGTCTAAAAACTTGTCGCATACCAGATCAATGAAAGGAATCGAAGGCGAGCGATGTTTAAGTCTGGTGATAGAAATCTGATTGAGAAATACCGCCAAATAGTCATCGGATGCAATTTTTGCAGGGCATTTGAATTTTTATTGCATAAGCATATTTCTCACAATACTAAGTCTTTCATCTCCCCTTCACAGCACGGTTTTGTTGGCGGTCGTTCTACAATGACCAATTTATTCTGCATTACGCAAATGATTGCTTCAGCACTAGACAAGCATTCTCAAGTGGACGTGATATACCTTGATATTTCTGAAGCCTTTGACAGAATCGATCATCAGCTGTTGCTAACTAAGCTTAACTCTTTTGGGCTATCTGACTCACTGTTGACGCTAATTGCAGATTATCTGTCCAACAGACGACACTTTATATCATTTGAAGGTCACGTTCCAGACAAAATAGTCGCCACGTCTGGTGTTCCTGAAGGGTCTCTACTAGGCTCTTTGTTTCCAGGTAAGGTAAGACATAATTTTGACAGATTTTAGAGTTCTTAGTACTGCCTGACTGTCTAAGAGGATGGATATGGGCCTTAACTGAGAGTAATTTTAAACTAAGCAAAATTTTTCAGGTGGGCGATTGTGCCTGAAACAACCTTCAAAATATTGTTTTTTTTTGCCACCTGGCTAATCTAATAAAACATTTAATTTTATTTAGTATCTAACTCTAAAAACTTTTGACTTTTGTCATTATTTAGAAGGGTTTTAAAAAAACGCGATTAACGAAAACAAAGCGATCAAAGAATCTTTATAGCAGCTAAGGAAATCATCTTTTCTCAACTGATATTTATGTATTTACAAAAGGCCGACTACGTAGGCAAATTATTCGAACATAACTTAATGGAACTATGTTATATTTTTCATAAGTGGAATATATATTCATAGGTACCTTTAGAGTTTTTTGGTGACCTGTTTTTTCTTATAAAAAATAGTCAAGTTTGCTTCAGTTGATCGCGTTTTCTCAAAAAAGGTTTTTCGAGAATTCAAAAAACTTTTAACATCACATGCCCAATAAATAGTTATTAATCTAACTCAATGATTGATGTTACTCTTACTTGGTGAAACTGTTCCATACTAAATACAGACTTGGAGACTACTTCTCTGGCTTCACTACTGGTTTTATTTTCTGTAAATGAAGGACGTAACCAGCAAGTAAGCTAACTGGAGCTAGTGGCTCTTCTAAATTCTACATGTTCTTCAACGTTTGTGTAACCAGTTTCGCTGCTTGAGAGCATCTTGACTGAGGATGTTGGCTACGTCCTTAATTTACAGAAATGAACGCCAATAGTGAATCCCGAGAAGAAGTCTCCAAGTCTATATTTATTTTTCTGTTTGAGATTACTCAGCGCACATTTTAATTTTAATTTTAAGGTTGAATCATCTACGCTTACCGTCTTGCAAAACTTTAAATATTGTCAAATTATCGCCGTTAGTTGAGACCAGTATCTTTATGTTTATTGAAGTTCTTGTAACTCAAACGATGTTAGATTTTTTTTTTCATAATTTATTGGGTTACTTTTGAACTTCCATCTCTCCTTAGGGGTGCAACTTGGTAGTGTGGCAAGTTGAGTTAAATCATCATGGTGTAAGATCATTCACATGTACCTGCTCTGTGTTAGTTACTATACGGAACACTTATACATCAGCAAGCGTTATACCTACCCCTAATTATTTCGCTAAGCATGTTCTGATTAGCCAACTAACATATATGAATTTGATATACTACAAGCAATTCGCAAGGGCTGGTTTTTCTATAGCCGCTGACTTGTCATGACACCGATATGCACGTAACAGTTTAACGGTATAATAATTAAAAAATAGTCATGCAAATGGTACATAGTGGACAAAAAAATACACCATATCAATTTTTTATATTAACCTCTGTAAAAAGTACATTAAGTTTTATCAAAGTTTAAAGTATAATCATTAATGAAATCGTCGTTAAATTCTAGCAATCGCCTCAACAGTGTAAATATAACTAGAAGAACCTAGATTATTTATTTTAAAAGATGCAACAAAATAATTTATCATACCTGATATATATAAGCAGCTTAATAAAAGAAAGTACCGCCAAAATGGATTCTTCATTTTGCCTGAAACAAACAGTGATTAAATGAAGAAATAACGGGCTAGTCCTAATATTACTTTTATAAACGTGTTATATATAAATCTTTAACTCAAAACAAATAATTTTGAGCGCGTTTTAAAGAAAGTTCGTCATTTTAGAATATCCTACTTTTCTAAGAGCGGGTTTATATCCACTTGAATCAAAACACTGATTGGCAATTATATATATATATATATATATATATATATATATATATATATATATATATATACATACATATATATATATATATATATATATATATATATATATATATATATATATATATATATATATATTCTTTAAGATTTACAGACAAAGTTTACTACATAGCGTAAATTTTCTTTTCAAACATTTTGATGCGATATCGATTCCCTATCTGTTTAGTTAAGAAAAGTTTCAGACGGCGCTATACCGATAAGTTGCATATTTTATTAATAGGTAGCCTATTATAGTATTAGCTGTTCAATTATTGATCTATTTCCTAGTTCTCTTTGAAACAAGTTTGCGCTCTAATTATTTTTTTATAGTTGACAAACAATAACAGCAGCTGGTAATAATAATAACAAAGAAATAATGAAATATTAATAATAACAATGAAATCGTGGCCAAGATCGTCTATCAGACCCTTGCAAAACATTACAGCCTCATAGAGTGAGAATCTCCCTACTACAAATACAACCTGATGGTTTTGTTCAGAAGGGCCAAGTTAGGCTTCTGTAAGACCTTCCGTTGGCCACAGACAGAGTAGTTGAAAGCTAGAGACCTGACTTGCCTATTGACCAGAGAAACCGAAGGGCTCCTATTGTAGACATTGTGGTGCTGCTCGACGACAATCTTCTCTTAAAATAGGGAAGAAGCGAAGAAAGGGGCGACCACTTGCAGTCAAGTCAATAGATTTTTAGAAGCTAAAAAATTCTGATTATTTGAGCGGTTATATTAGTGAATGGGCTTGTAACTCTGGCAGAAATTTACCACCGTTATACAACTAACTACCAATGATCAACAACATACCGAAAGCAGCAATTCTTGGGGCATCATTCATCGTCAGCAATATCGTTTAACAGTTTCAGGTTAGTTGAAAATGGAAGTGGTGCAAATCTCTTGTACCGTGAGGGATTGAGTGTACCAAGAGAGCAAAAGTGTAGATGTGGCAAGTGCATTAGATCATTGAAATGGGTTGCATTTGATTAAGAGTTAAATTTCGATTAAAACAGTTTTTATTCACAAGTTTCATAAAATCAACCGTTTTTTTTATAGACATTTGAAGTATAGCATTGCATACAAGATAGAAACCTTCACAACTTTTTTAATACAAATAGGTACTGGACACTAGTTTCTTCGGAACATTTTAAATATTAAAATCGATAGTATTAAAGCATGGTAATCATCCTACTGTACAACGATTTTGCCGGAAAATACTTTTTTTTAGTTTCAAATAGGACACAGGATGTACTCTATTTTACGACCAGAAAGATCATACATTTTTGGGCAATTTTTTAAATACAACCATATATGATAAAAATTGAAACTGTATACAGATAATAGAAAAATAATGTATTTATAATGGAAGGTAATTACACAGATTGCTTACCTAATCTATGCTAGGAATTATTTTTTGACAGATTTGGTTTTAGTATTGTAAGTGCAGCTGCATTATAAATAAATATTCTGTTTTGTCTAAATTGTTAATCCAATCACAATGGTCCATCATACAAATGAAGACAGATTAAATATGATCCTGATTTAATGGAGAATCACATCAAAATGCTCTTGCTTCAAACAGCTTTATGCAGTGCGTTTTCTACACAGATCACAACCTGATGTAAAAACATTTGTAAGTTAATGTACAAACTTAAGAAATCACGGCAGTTTTAAGAAACAAAAAGTTCGAAGAACAACTGTAACATCTGATCAAAACGTAGCACAGGTATTCCAGATTATTAATAATGATCCTCGCACATTCCTAAGACAATTGCAAGTACAGTCAAATGTTTCCATCACGTCTTGCCGAAGGATTTTGAAGAGAAATACGTATTTTCCTTATAAAGTTCATCTTGTCAGACATTCAAGACTTGGCGATGAGCAGCGCCAGCTTGTTTTTGTAGCTCCGTTATCATGAGAAGAATGTTAACTTATTCAATAATATTTTATAGAGTGACGAAAGCAGATTTCATAGCAATGGCGTAGTTATTAGGAATAACTGCCGATACTGGTCTGGTGGTTTTTGGAGTCAACGTTTGTGTAGAATTTTGAATGGTTACATAATTGGTCCATATCTTTATGAAGGCAATTTAACTGGTAATAGATATTTACATTTTCTAAGAAATGAACTTCCAGCTTTAATGAATCACGTTCTTCGCCAGAATGTAGAATATGAAGTAGATGACTTATGGTTTCAACAAGATAGGGTACCTCCTAATACAATCACGGTACAGCATTATTTACATTAGACATTTTCTGGAGGGTGATTGGGTACTACTGGAGTTATCGAGTGGCCAGCTCGGCCTCCTAATTTAACCCCAATGGATTTTTTCTTTAAGGTCACCTAAAAAACGCAGATTACGAAAATGCCAAAGAAGATTTGGCAGATCTCTACAAAAAAATCTATGCTGGTTCGATGGCTAATAATTAAGATATTTTATTAAGAGCTTGCACTAATGAGTTATTGAAAAGAATGCCATTGTGTATAAATGCAGACGGCCAGAATTTTGAACATGTAATTTAATAAATCATTTTGATGCATAAACGTTTAGAGAAGCTTTTTTATTGTTTTTCATTATTTGTTTGGATATTGTACGTTAAAAAATACAAATTTGTGAATGTGTGAAACCTAATATCTATTACGCGTAGTTACATTGTATTCCTTACCGTAACACATAGCATTTTTTTCATAATATATATTGATATCCCATTCGTTATCATAACACCCTTGCTGCGTCCATTTTTTAATTTGGTTTTTAATTAACTCCCTACCTTATTTGTTACTCTAACGCACTTGCTGCGCCAATATTCCTTTCACAATCCATATAGATACCTTATTCATTATGATAACCTACTTTCTGCATTAGCATTAGTGATTTTTTTTAAATAACCAATGGAGAGATCCCGGCTTATGAATTTTGAAAAAATTTCTTCAAATGACCGCTAACTAGGACCCCTCATTTTCCTGGCTAACGAACTTGGCATTTGCAAAAGGAACGTACTTACCAAATTTTTTCAAAATCTGGCCACTACTTTTTGAGTTATCAGTGTGATACAAACACACACACACACACACACACACAAATATATATATATATATATATATATATATATATATATATATATATATATATATATATATATATATATATATATATATATATATATATATATATATACATATAAAAATTGAAACAGACTCCAAATATGCGTTCTAGGCGTCCTAGTTCGCAGTCATTGAAGCAATCTTTCCTAAATTGAAAAGTCGGGCTCTTTCCATTTGTGAATTTTTTCTACGAAAATTCACTAACATTAAAAACAGCATTCGAAAGAGTTGTGTGATAGTTGTCAGAATGGAGTCGAAGTGTAATTTTATCTTGGTTCCGTAACCCAGACAGCACACACACATTCTAAGAATATATCAGGAATGTTTCGAAAGAATATTCATACATCGCCAAAACATTCTCACAAGGTACAATATATATTCATAGAACATTCTATGAACATGACAATGGGACAGAATCTGTCATACTAATAAGATTATCAGAATGTTATTTATGATATTCTTAGGAGATCCCAGTATGTTCTGAAAATGTCCCAAGAACATTCAATGAATCTTCTCAAAATGTTCATACATATACTCATGGGGATATTTTTTTTAAGATATAGAGGGTGTTTCGCAAAAGAACCGACACAGAGTAGGGGCATATAGGCGAACCTAAAATATTGTGATTTAATGAAACATACCCTCATACTAAGTTGCACCCCTGAGAAGTTATAGGCCTTCAAAATGGGTTTTAAATTTTGAAAAAAATCAATATCTCAGTAATACTTCAACTTAGAAAAACCGAATCTGGTACAGATTTTGGGTGTATCAAGAGCATTAATCGATGGTGAGTAGATTTCAATTGAATAATTTCAAAGGGTTTAATAGGGTGATGAACCCATAAAATATAACAGAATTTTTTAACCTATTGTAGGATTAAAAAAAAATATTTCATTTTATGAGGAAGTAAATTCTAAAACTTTTTCCGCTGGTTATTATTCAAAAAACATTTGTCGTTTTCAAGAAAAACGCGAATAACTAAAGACAAATATTTTATCAATGTTACTTAAAACTTAAAATCATCAAAACTTCAATAGATGACTATGAAATTATCATTTTTAAGAATCTCTATAACTTATTAGTCGCAATTTTTTTCTATTTCTGTTGTTTGTTTTCTTATAAATTACACTTATTCACACTTTTTCCCTGATTGTGAAATTTGACGTATGCGTAATTTTATTGGCAAATATTGAGTTTTCTATGATTTTAGTAACATAGATAAAATATGTTTCTTTAGTTATTCGTGTTTTTCTTGAAACCAACAAAGTTTTTTGAAAATAACAGGAATAACGAAAGTTTTAAAGTTAAATTCCTTATAAAATTAAATATTATGTATTGAATCCGCCAATGTGTTAAAAATTGTGACATTTTAAGGGTGCATCATTCCTAATCAACCCTTTCAAATGCCTCAATTGAACTCTACTTGCAATATATTAATGCTCTTAGTATACTTAGAATGTGTACCAAATTTGATTTCTTTAAGTTAAGGTATTACGCAGATATTGATATTTTTCAAAATTGAAAACCCCACTTTGAACGCCTATAACTTCTCAGTGTTGCAACTTAGTGTAGGGACAAGTTGCGTTAAATCACCATATTTTAGGTTTGCCTACATTCCCCTGCTTTGTGTCAGTTCTTATGCGAAACACCCTGTGTATATTTTTTGAATGACACAGAAATTAAGGAAACGTAACGCTATGAAATATTAGATTTATCTTCAAACTTACTAATTTTCGTCCATTTAACTGGCCTTGTACATATTTTCGTATGAGCACGCCCAACACGAGCTTTCGATGAAGCTTTCCCCAAGACTGTCATGCGCGGTGAAGAGCCGCATCCTGCATGAGGTGACCCTGCTTATAACTAGACATGACAAATCTAGACGTGGAGGTCGAAAAAACTCCCTCAATCCACGGTGTCACGTGACCCGTGCCTAGGGATGGATTGAACGGAACCTCTGGAGTACCGGGCAACCCTCCAGAGTAACCCGTGTTGCACCACACAGGGGGTTTTGATGGTGTGGACAGTATTTCCCCGATTCTCGTGGGAACAACATGGAGAAGAGAAATTCAAATAAAACCAAAATCAATGAGGCTCGAGGAGAAACTAATTAGGCTCGAGGAGTGGCTCCGGCTACACACTCGTGCCTTGAGTCTATTCCGGAAACGGAGACGAGCTAGGGGGCGCAGCGTCCGCGGACTCTGGAGGTCTCACGACCGACGTATATACGGGGGATCGGGGGGTAGCTTCAGCCACAGACTTGTCCCCGACACCCAATCTGGAGGCTGGGTCCCACCGGAGGGCGGCGAGGTCTGCGGACTCTTGGGGCCCCTCCACCAGTGAGGACCCTACTGCAGGGGTAGAACGACTGTCTCGGCAGTCCAAGCGTCTTTCCGGGACACAAAGAAAGAAGTTCCGGAGGGTACACGAAATGGACGTGGACGGTCGAGAAACTTGTAAAGGCGCAAGAGGGGAGTGCGAGTCAGAAGAGGCCGCGTTCGGGCTCTAGCACGCCTACTACAGACAGACGTCTCAAAAAGGCCAGGGCCAGAACACCGGCGCAGACTAGCTCGTATAGGGAGGCTGCAGAGGGCTTCGCGATGGCGGTGATTGACAGAGGCCATCCAGGCTGCGGGGTAGCTGCGGTGGACTCTCTTCAGGAAGGGGAGAGACCGCCTCAGTTCCACCGGGCGCGCCTAGCGGGAGGAATCCTCTGGATAACCTGTGTCGGCCCGCAGTCGCGAGACTGGCTGCGGAAAACAATCGGGGGCCTCGGTCAGATTTGGGAGGGGGCGGACTTGACAGCAGTCCAGCTCCCAAGGAACTACCAAAGAGACGCAAGGTCCTCGTATGGATCCCTGACACCGTCTTGCAGGATACGGTGATCAATAGACTGAAGATCCAGAACCCTGGACTGGGGACACAACACTGGTCTGTTCTAAGCAGGAAGGCATAGGAGAAAGGACAGGCTCTCGCCTTCTCGATCGACCAGGCGTCTTACAGAGCGTTTGAAGGAACCTCCTTCAAGGCTCCTGGGAAGAGTTAGCTTCCGTCCACTGAGGAAACAACCGGGGGTTAATGGGACTTAGGTTCCTTCAGGTCAACCTCCAACACAGTAGGGCAGCCACGGCTGGGGTTAAGAGTACCATAGACAAATCAATAGACCTCGTTTTTGTGTCAGTCACCTCGGCCTATAACGCCAACTGCCCATTGAAAATAAGGGCGTCCACCAGGAATGCCCCGTTGTGGAACGAGGACCTCAGGCAAAGGAGGACGCTGGTTCGTAAGCTGATTAACGCAGCCAAAAGGTCGGGAGCATGGGATGAATATAGACATGCCCTAACGACCTATAACAAAATACTGAGGGACGCTAGGAAGGACTCGTGGAGGATGCACAGCGAGGAAGTGGAAAACACACCCGAGAGTGCTTGACTACACAAGATACTGTCCTCTTAGAACATCCACGGGAGGCTTTATAAGCTCGGGGGAGGAAATTATGGAAGTTTTTACTCCAGACGCACTTTCCCGGCTGTAACATAATAAACCGATCACCTCCGGACTGGGAACACTCAGAAATAGAGGCGCCGTCCAGGCGGGAATCTGGAGTAGACTGGACAGTCGCTTAAGATGTGCCTACTTGCAGCAAAATCTGATGGGCCATTAACAGCTTCAAGCCATTTAAATCCCCGGGATTTGGTGGCATAATGCCCATCATGCTCCAACAGGGTATAGACATACTGGCGCCGGCGCTTACTCTCATTATGAGGGCCAGCCTGGCTCTGGGGTACATTCCGAGGGCATGGAGACTAGCTAGGGTTGTATTCATTCCTAAACCTAAACTTGAAACATAAATATAGAAGACCTTTCATGTCATATCCTCCACGCACCATATCCAGATTCTTTGTTTAAAAATCGGCAATGTTGACGTTTTAAATCATCTCGAAAATTCCAAAACAATATTTTCTTGTATTTCTTGACCTTTCTGCGCCAAGACAAAATAGTTGTTGTCTGTACTTTTTTATAGATTTTGTTTAACACACACAAAATTTTAGTCTTCTGTACTACTGTGACCGCCAGCGGCACGATTTTGAAAAATTAATGTCTATAATTTTATTTCTGTTAACTATGAAATTTAGAGCCTCGGTGGTTCAGTGGTAAGAACGCGTGCCTCTGAACCGAAGGGTACTGGGTTGGAGCCCAGGGTTCTCCTTTCTCTTTTTCAGTGCAAATTGTAACATTAACATCTACCGAGGTTTTGGCATTGTATTTGAGTAAGTTGAATGTCTGCACGTTCCGTTCTCCGGAGGGGGCGTAAATCCATCGCTCCTGTGTCCATGAGCTACTGGACACGTTAAATATCCCTAACTCCTTTACAGAAAGGCGGAGGTTGTGCAAAATTTCAAGTACAGTAAGGTGAAACTGCTCCCTGGCGTCGGTGATTGCCCATAGTCGCGGAAATAGGCCGATGTTAAAGAAACAAAACACACACACAAATTTGAGATTGCAATTATAATATATGGTTCAGTTTTTATATAATATAAACCTCTGTACCAAATTTGGTTGCCATAGCTTTGTTATTTCCTTAGATAACCAAATTTTCCGAGTAAACTCAAATTTTACCAGGATAAGCTGGTCAGATTTTCCTAGCTAACGAACCTATCCAAGAGACTTACAACATTTAGTTAATTTTGGCATTTTTTTAAAAAAAAGGTCGCAATCTCCTCATTAGTGTTTTTTTTACCAAACTACAATACAAATAGATAATATAATTAAAATATTAATAACACGGCTGACCAGGGTCACTTTACGACTGGCGATGCAACTTTAGGACACTGGGTAATTTTCTGCTTTAGAATTTCCAACCAATACCATGAGTTTTAAATTAATGCGCAATCCCCGCTGTCGTAGAAGCTGCTGTGTACTGCTTCCTTAGCCAGTTCGCATCCCCGATTTTAACCCACTTAACCATTTTCTTAGTCAGTTGTCTGCAGTGGCAAAATAAACCCCGCGAAGCAGATGGTAAACATTTTTAGAAACTGTCTACTTATTTAGAGAATGAAGAAATACTATTTAAATTGAGAGAATCTCTTCTCAGGCGCATATCAAATATTGAGGTTAATGCTAATCATTATACACATCTGTTGTTCAGAATTTAAGTTAAGTAATGATTACTCCTAATAATAAGAATATTTTTTGCCTTGTAATTCAAAAGTAAAAAATGAAAATTAGTGTTATAAATGCCTGTCATTTATTATAGTTGATGATCGGCTGAATAAGTTTAAAATTGTGTTTTGTGTACATATTCAGTCTGTCTTTTTTTTCAGTCAGTGACATACAAAATTTGATAGTATCACATTACTGCAGATACTTTTAAAATGGTAAATATTGCGAAAAGTTTTGGTTTTATCGTCATTCAATAAGCATGCTTTTTTGTTAAATAATTATAAAATAATACTATTTTCTGATCAAAAGTTTCCTAGCCACAATAACAAAAATGCTTAGTATTTTTAGGACTTGGAGGGTACTGCAACCAGCGCCTTCTATCTGCTGGATCCAAATTGGGAATACATTTTTTTATCACTATAAAAAATTCAACTGCACCAATTTTCAGGACAATTAGTCAAATACTTTTCTAAATATCAAGGCAAATTGAAGTTCAATTTCTCACTTTAACACCCTATATCACTTTTAGTTTTGACTTTTGGACTGATGTAAGCTTGGATACATTTTTAATATTTTGATGTCAAGATAATTTACGACTGCTCTATGTTTCATTACTTTTGGACCAGTCTGTATTAGTTTAATTATTATTTATAATTTATTTACTGTGCAATTTAAATAAGTGAAGGGGAAAAGAAATCAATTTCAATTTTGGGTTTCAACTGATCATAAACAACGAACAGGCTAAGCGAGTTGTGAAAGCAATAAAAGCGGCAGGCAATAATAATTGATTTAAAAAATGAGTAAAACTTAATATGTTTCTTATTAATTTTTTAACTATCATTTTCAATACACAGATAAATAGATAATACATTTATCAATGCATTTATGAAGCCCTATAGGTCACATAAGTAAGTTTAATCTTAATATTCAAGGTGATTTTACCTGTAGCTTGTTGCATCAAGAAACAAATGTAGGTAATTTAGAAAAGCTAAAAGCGAAAACTACAAAACAGGAGTTAACCATACCTTATTTTCTTCAGTTATATTCACCATTTAAAGTTGCAGTATTTTGAAAGTGAAATTTTTGAAAACGTTTCATTAAAATTGACAACTAAGGTATTCAGTACTTTTAACAATAACGAGCATTTTTTACAATTGATAATCAAAGAACATCATGGTGGGTTGTTATATGTTGCGTGTTGGTTTCTCCCCTTAGAATCATGTAGGTGCATGCGCAGGGTTTCTACGTCTTTTCATTGACTGATTACTACCACACAAGTCTGCGACATGAAACTTAGATAGGAAAAATACAAAAGTAGTATAATTGCACGTAATTGTTCCATATTTACAGCTTAAAAAGACAAATAGTTATCAATATTTCTGATAATTTACGTCAAGTTATTTAAATATGTCTTATGCAAAACGGCGTCGTAAATATTGCAGTTAAAAAATATGAATTTGTATATATAAATTTTCTTTTTATTTACAATAAGCAGATACGTATTTTTATTTTAATATTCATATTTCATCATATTTTTAATGTCACGATTAAATAAAAGGAAAATCATTTGGGATTTTCTACACTATTTTTTAAAAAGCCTAATTATTTTGTTTTTATTAACATTTTGAATGTTATACCTACTCGAATTACCTACATCTGTGGACTTCGTTTCCTTATGTTTTTTAAACGCGTAAGTTTTGGGGTAGGTAGGTACCTATGCATCAAATTGTATTTTATTGATTAAGGGTATAAGCGCTTGGAAAAGCGCATTTGCCAACTATTCTCTTGTCGAAGTTATTTTGTTTTGAATTTAGGGGTGTGTATAACATATTGTCAGCAAAATTTTAATTGAAATTCAGTTACGAGTACCAATAGTAGTACAAAACATATTAACATACAAAATACTGAATATCTTAACACCATTTAAAATATACTCCTAAAATAAATTAACGATAATTATAATAATCATCATAATATTTAAAATAGTAAGTCTGATTATTTAATACATATGCTGGCTATTTATCATTATTTTCTAAGGAGTTTAATAATATAATTATTATTTAAGATTTGTTTAGAGAATGATATAGGGAGCATTATCATTTACTAATGAAAACTGAATTGATATAAATTTTCTCTATATGGAAACAAATCAATTATAACTAACGTGTTATAATAATTAAATAAGAAAAAAAGGCAAAATCCACCGCTTGGGGAGCTACAGCTTCTAAATTATATTATAGCGTTTCATCAAAAATATATATATTATATAGTATGTTACGTCGTGTTACAATTTATTGTTACTGATTCAGTAAATGGGTCTACTCAAAGATAGGATTTGTTTAAATTGTAAATAACACAAAATCACTGAAAATAAGTAAGGACAAGTAGACTTCAAAACAACCACTTGAACAATCAGCGAAGTTTACATCCATCATCCATAATAACAGTAAATATAGAAGAAAATTAATAATTCTCCCCTCGATAAGAAATATGCTAACTTGGACCGAAAAAAGGTCCGACAGGCATATGTATGGAGTGTTGTAATCTTTGAGGCATAAAGCAGGTTTTTGTACAAGCAGTATATAAATAAATAAATATATATATATATATATATATATATATATATATATATATATATATATATATATTTATATATTTAATATTCTAAATATATAAAGTTTTGGAATGAGCACAAAGAGAAAAGATAAACCATGTGCACCGATAAAAACACGAATAAATGGGGACTGAAAAAAAGCATGACTGGGACGATAAAGCAACGGTGAACAGGGTGATAATGCATCTTGGCCCGTAAATATGGAAAATGCATAGGACAATAAAAGCATGCATTGTTAAGTACTTTCTATAGCCTTTATCTAGAAAATTTTCATCTTGTATCGCTATACACTATACTACTGATATTGTTTTGTAAATAAATAATGATAATCTGGCGAGAATTGAAGTTATCTGTTACAGTGTTTTAGTAATTCTGTCAGAGTTCTCTGCTTTATATAATACTAGGCAACGTTGGACTATTTTGTTTTCCCCATGCCCGTACCCACTCACCAACTCAGAAAAGTGAGTATCTTAAAGTGAAACGTGTTTCCTACAATTCCGATGCTGTTGTTTTGTATAAAATATACCTAGCTAATTGTTCACTTTTGTGGTAAGTATGCCATTTCAATGTGTCAACAAAACATAATTTCTCGCACAAAGTCAAAACAAGGTTATGCCTAGGAGGACTGTATCAATTTATATCCTACTGAAGGCACACACATATGCACACATAAGAAAATATTGTTTATATAATATGAGTAAATTACTTAGACCTCAGACCTTAAGATTTTGGCAAAGATTTTGAGAGATAACGCCTAAAATCTAAGGTGCCTAACAATTATGATCAATAGATAGATATATTAGTTACTTCTAAATAAATTTGTCGATTTATTTAAGTACTTCGAGGAAATAAAAAGGACAGTCGAAAAAAGTTTATTTGTTTAACGTAACTACGCTTTTGAAGATACCTACGTTACGTTCGTGGTAAGTAGGGCCGTGATTATACATATTTTATGGTTAGAAGATGGCTTGTATATCTTAAGAAATAAAATCACACGGTAGAATTTTTAGTATAACTAGACAAATTGCTTTTTAGTTTTAGTTTCAGTTTTACTAATAATACTTGTTATCGTTAATTAGCACTTAGAAAACCAATATGATAGCAACAAAAACTTAAAAGATTTATGGAATTATTAAATAAAAGTACAATAAATGTCAAAATTTAAACTTCTAAGACAAACTTGGTGAACTTGAGATCATCATGCCCAAGAATCTTTTAATAGCATTTCTTAATAGAAGGATAGTGGCTTAAAACCACTATCTATTTGTATGCTTCGAAACCTTCTAAATTTCTAATATTTTATTTCTTCATTGCACATAATTACTTTTCATAATTTGCACTGTCATGACTGAGTACACTTATATGAATGTTTCTTTAGATATTAATTACCATTGCTAATATCATCTAAAATAGTGTTATAATTTTGAGATTACTACCATGTAGATTATATAGGTAATATTAACAAATAATCGTTGGAGTAACTCAGCTCATTGTAAACTTTATACAGCTCTGACCAAGTAAGAGTTGTTTTAGTAAAAAAACATATATTATTTGTTAAGTGAAAAGTAGATATGTTACTAGATAAAATATGAATACCATTGTTTCTAAAAATCAAACAGCTTGTGTTCAAAAATTACAGCTTTTTTATTAGTAACATAAATTATAAATGAGTAGGCATTTTGCGTTCTTTGCAGAGCGGAAACTACTAACCCAAGTAGAAGTCAAAAAATGGACAGTAATGCAATTCAAAATTATGATAAATTGAAGTAGGTATGTGACATTTATTGTTATATAATTTGGGTTTAATCAGTGATCAAAATTATATTATTTGTAACACAAGCAAACGTTAATTTGTTACACACGATTTATAAAAATCTGGAAGCAGCAAGTGCGTTATGGGAGTGAATTATCAAAAAATGTTTTTAATAGCAAATATGTCTCTCTCTATTGAAAGCAGGCTTAAAATTTGGTTACCAGTATAACATGTTATCTAGTAGAAACAATAATGTAACATACTTCATAAAAATAATTGTATTGTTTGAAAATGTACAAACATTTTTCGAAACTTAAAATGTTTCTAAAAAACTGGTTTTATAGCCAATGGACCCTAGGTTAATAGCAACCTGAGTTACTGAAATTTGAAGCAATTAATGAAAATTCGTTACCAAAACGCAGTTACTGCGTCCAAAATTTGTTTTATTACAAACATGTAATTTCAACGCATTTCGATTAAAACCAAAAATATAAGGGGTGTTCGATTAAAAAAAAATAATCACCAACGACTTATGGATCACACTGTGATTGTAAAAATAATTTTATAAGATGCAGCACAAGACACCCTATAATTAACATTTACAAATTTTTCTCGTATCTTGTATAATAACTGTTATATTGAGCTTTACCGTAGAAATGCGTCAGCCATGTAAATAAATAAAAACTAAAACTAACCCCGTATGTCGGTTCTAGGGGGCCTAGTTCGCGCTTATTCGAAAAAATCTTTTTCAAATTAAAAAGTCGCTGTCTCCTCAATAGCGACTCGTTTCCACGAAAATTCTCTAAAAAATATAGAGTATTGAACCATCAACTCTAACTAAAACTACTGCCAAAGCATCAGCGAAAGGGTTTATTTGAAATGAATTTTCTGCAAACATTTTAGCAAAATGAAGGACAATGACGGTTGAAGCTGAAGCTTAGTTATTTGTAAAACACACTTCTTACCAGATTTTTTTCTACATAACCCGTGTTCGTTTTAGCTTCCTTGTCTAAGAGTTTTCAATTTTGACGTTTCAAATTGCGACTTTTATGTTTTTATCATTCTAGTGGCTACACACACCTGTAAACTCACGTTCAGATACGTAATAAGTAAAAAATTCGAGTATTGCACATTTATTCAGACTAAGTATGTACTTATAACAAATGCAAAGAAATATTTGTGAATAAAATATAAATAAAACAACTGAAACGTAAATAACAAAAACAAAATAAATAAAGATGCAGTTCTTGGAGTTGCCAGAAAATTCAATAGCCAAATACAAAGTTTCCGAAATGAATATTTGAGGTTACCCCACTGAAGTAACTTAAAATTTTATAGATCCTGCGGGCTTTCAGTATGGTATTCAAGGAATTGCATTACACAATAGTATTAATATCTTTATAGAACCTATTTCAATAGTATTTTCTTGATGCCACCTTTCACGTAAACTCTATCTACCAGCTGTTAATTAATATGTTTTTCGATTATCTTGGATAATTCTTCTAAAGAAACGCTACTACAATCATAATCAATACCATGATGTGTTCCTTGCATAGACTTGAGTTGTTTAACTATATCTGCATTCAATAAACTTTGTGGTTTCTGTGGCTTAAACAAATAATGAGCAGTTTGATAACCATTATAGATTACTAATCCTTTAGGTGTATACTCTGGCACACAAAAACCTTGTGTATCTATGACGACGAGCTTCATCTTGAAACTGTTGCACATACCAATAAACATTCACATTATATAGCATACGCTGTTGGAGAGTGGAGCGTACTCGGTGATGCAATCATGTATAATTACACAATAGCATTTTGTATGATCGGGAAAATGTTTATGCTTTCCATTTCCAATTTGATATCCATCGTAGATGGCTTTATTGATTCACTATACTTGGAGCAATCAAATACAAATATATGATATTTTGCGAAAGCCTTGTAATCTAAGGTAGGTTGAGGTTCTCTACCAAGATATGAACGTTGAAATTCAATCATGTTTCTATATGCTTCAAGGTATTTTGCTTGGTTAAAGTTCAGATTCATACCATCTGTGGGGATTTCTTTAGAATTTAAGTGGGGTCTCATATATCGAATACCAACATGATAAAAGTCGTTGATGTCTTTTCTAAGGTTAATGTATCGATCCGTTTGGAATATCACAATAACAAATCTAGGTCGTTCAGTATTTGGGGATGTCTTAATGGAACACAAGTGTTTGGTTGAATTATTGAGATTTGGTAATTCATACATTTCCCATTTTCTATACGATATAAGTATCTTTTTATCTTGGGTAATCGACATTAACAATTGTTGTTGTATAACTTCACTAGGGTGGATATGTTTCACCTGCAGAACCATATACTCAGTGTTAAACTTTAAAGCTTTATCTGCATCTACAGCACCAGTCAAAATGACACAATTTTTATTCTTCTGAGCTCTAGTTATACGTATCAGCAATTTACTGAAAAGCACTCTTCTATAGTCTTCGAAAATATTACACAAGTAGCTAAGAGGTATGCAGTAGCAACAACGACCATCTTTCAACATTGTATTATATGTGGTAGGATGCCATCCTGCTGGAATCAGAACTCGTGCCTCATCGCTGTTTGCCTCCAAAAGTGTTCGAATTGCTGTGACTATACCAGGATTTCTCACATGCTTAATAATCTGATTTCACATTGCAACTGCAATAGATGAAAACAAATGGGCTGCTCCATTAGTTGTTACTTCTGCCAATCGTCTCTGTATTACCATTTATTAGTAAAACAGCCGAAGACCAATCGTAAGACACATCTTGTATTGCAAACTCGCAGGTATCATTATGATCAAACGATCTGGTTTTAGGATCGTATGTGTGTATGTGTGTATTTCTTCCCCTTTGATTGACTCGTCGTGCACAGGGTCTGCGAATATGTGTAGTTTGCTTAACATCGTAACCCAATGATTTTAGAAACTGTGTGTTCTCCAGCGACAGGTCTGTCTTCGATGCAGGCAGCGGAGATACTGAAGCTGGATCGATTTGATAGCTAGTATTTATAATCAACATAATATATTGGCGTCTTTCTCACCCAGACAGCACAGACACATTCTGAGAATATACCAGGAATCTTTCGAAAGAATATTTAAACATCCCCAGAACAATATCACAAGGTACAATATATATTCATAGAACATTCTATGAACATGACATCTGTTACATTCAATATATGGTGAATGTAACAGAATAGTTGAGAGAACATTTCGAACATTTAAGAACAGATTCCCTCATTTGGCTCCAATGAATAGAACAAAATTCAGCAGATTTATAAGCAAGTGGTCAAGTCATGGAATAATACCGACACGACGCTTTGTTAAACGTTACAAAATTGAAGATAATGAAATGAATGAAATTATAGTTCTTGCATATTTTGAAGTATATCCACAAAGTTCGTTAAGGAGTGGGTCTCAAGATTTGGGTTCATCTATCTGGGCAATACACAAAATATTGAGAAAACACAGTATGCATAATTTCTCACTTCAGCTCGTATAAGAACTCCTTAATTTGTGACAATGTTGTGTGTTAGTACATTTATAACGGAAACTTAAATTCTCAGAGGTATTTGTTGAAGATTCTTAGAAACATAGTAACAGATTTTATTGAAAATCTGCCAGTCAATACATTATTTAGTTGCTGGTATCAACTAGACGGGGCTCCTTCTCATTGCTCGAGTGAAGTATATCAGGAACTAAATAGGATGTTTGAAGACCGATAGATAGGCCGCAACGGTCCCTGCAGATGGCCGCCAAGATCACAGATCTAACACCGTGTAATTTTTATCTCTGGGGCAGGATAAAGAGTAAAGTCTATGCTACTCCAGTGAGTACACGCGATGAACTTATTCAACGGATCGTTCAGGCCTCTCAAGGACCCGATCCACACGAAGTAAATTCGACAATTTTGAAATATCTCGACAGGAACGGGAGACACATTGAAAATTTCCTATAAGCTTATACCTACCTATGATTTATTTTTACGTTTGCTATTTATTATTTTTGTTAAAAGTTCATAAAATTAATGTTCTTGTTCGTGTTGTTTTGTTTTTTTTACTAATGTCTATTTATTTTACAACCACAGCAAAATTTGTTGAGTTTAATGCATAAGATAAAGCCAGATTTAAAAAAAGTGGCGATTTTAGATGATTGAAGATTTTAGATAAGTGACATAGGTTTAACATAATGTAACAGAAAAATCTATATATCTCAAAACGTTGACAACAAGCAGCTACAATGAAAGTCTGGTTCCAAGATATAAGAAGTGACGAATCCCTGCCGAACCGAGTTATAGCGATCCATAGGCGGAGACATTTATTTTTAAAGGGATATAATATTCTCTATTAATTTTTAAAGGATAAATCGTTCAACACTACTACTACCAAATACTATATAATGACAATACAGGACACCCCTATGCTTTAGCATTGGTAATATTTGTGACAAGCACACTAGCACCATCTCGCGTAAAGTACTGTCAACTGAGCGGGTAATTTGAATTGTATATTTACCTGAATATTCTTAATTTAGACAATTGGTTTATTATAGATGAATATAAAAACTTGTACATGACAAAACAGTGAAAATTTTCTGATTATATAGTTATAAATAGAATGTGTATCAACAATCAGGTTGAAACCTAAGTTACAAGCTGTACTTACCAATAAACAATTGTTCTATGTATAAATGGTAGCACAGTACGCAATTTGCTATATCTCCACATGAAAACTGTCTTATTAATCTAATATTTTAAGATATGTATACTTAGTACATAATTAAGAAATTGTGCAGATGAAAGGTGAGACTAACTCTTACTACCGTGAATAAATCTATTATAGGTCTGAATCTGCTATTTCTACTTGTCTCTTTAAAAACTTGTCTTGGGAAGATAATTAAAAGCCTTTACCAAGTAAAATAATTTTAAATGTGAAAAAATGTGACAATTTATGCCATACTGAAATAAAAAAGGACACAGAAGATAGAAAAACAGTTTTCTTATATCATTTATTATTAATGCAAAACTTTTTTTGCCTTCATATTACGTTTTTTTTTATGTACTGGAAGACAAGTTATGATTGAAGCCTTTCAACCATCCGTTTACGAAGTTTATCTATAAATAGGTACATGATGGTAAATATTACACAATACATTATCTTATGTGAACTTTACATATTGGCATAAAAGTGATTCTGAATTTGTCTTCTGCTTCACAAATTAATTCTTTTGGAAGTGACATTGAAATGTAAAATGCGCCTTGTATCTTCAATACTATATACAAATCAGTTCTTCTTAATAACCCCAGTTAACCTTTAATACTGGCCCAGTATTGGCGTCATAACCGGTACCCAGCACTTGCATTGCTGGAGAAGTGCTTGAATACAACAGCCGGCCAACGTGTACAGTTCGTATTTTACCACGGTAGTGACAGGATACGGAGTGTGCGATAAATTCGAAATTCCGTAAAAATAAAGTGCTGCTGAACAAGTTAATAGTCATTTTTAAGATAAGTATATATTAGTATATTTGGAGTATTTTCATTGTGAAAGGTAAGATTAGAATAGTAATGTAAACAGATTAGATTTAATAGTAAAAATGGACAGTGGGCCCCCGGGGACGGGGGACAAACCTGATGTATCCAATGTCTTATCAGCAGGTAGCGATAATGTTCAGATGGATATTGTATCTGAAATAAATAATGTAAATATTCGAAATTTTGATTTATTAAATAAATATAAAACCAGCGACCCAGGGCCGTACTTCGTTTATGTCGAACATAAAAGACAAAATATTGGCAGATTATTCCCTATGAAAGTAGGATATTTTTTACGGGCAAATGAATATTTAAAAAAATCTATTGTCGATATTAAGGTTGTAGGAATCAATCGCGTAAAGGTAGTATGCAATTCATATCAGGCGGCAAACAATATAATTGAACACGAAATAATTACAAAAAATGATCTTGTCGCGTACATTCCAACATTTTATACGCATAAGAAGGGTGTCGTAAGAATGGTCGATACATTTTTTAATGAAGAATATTTAAAGCGCGAAATTGAAAGTAATCATCCAGTAATAGATGTGAAACGTATGAAAAAGAAAATCATTGAAGAAAATGGAGAAGTTAAATTTGTGGACAGGCAGATTATAATTGTTACCTTTAAAGGGTCCACCCTTCTACAGTCAGTTAAAATAAATAGCGTTAATTTTATTGTAGAACCTTATATCTACCCCGTAGTCCAATGTTATAATTGTTTGAGATATGGACATACTTCTAGGCAATGTAAGAAACCTGACTCTTTATGTAGGGTGTGTGGACAAATCCACGATAAGGGTAATTGCACAAATTTAAAATATTGCAATTATTGTAAGAGTAATACTCATGCAACAATAGACAAAACATGTCCGTCCTACCAAAAGCAACTAAACATTAAAAAACTGATGTCAATAAATAATTTATCTTTTAACGAAGCTAGAATATTAGACAATAATCCTTCATATTCTAAAATAGCTACAAATAATAGATTTAGTACACTGGATAATTTATCCAATTTTCCCCAGTTGCCATCGCAAACATCTCCGTCAACAACACAAAGTTACCTACCATCAATAAGACCTAATTTAAAACCTACCACTTTTAGCCAAGGTAAAAAACGTAGGCAGAGTAGATCACCACCTAGACAAAATTCTAATGAGCAAAAAAGAAATAATACAGAATCCAAATCTATTTTACCTAACCCCTATAGAGAAGAATTTTTAGATTATAAAAATAAATTAACAGAACATATTATTCTATGCATAGATAAAATAATTACTAGGCTGGTAACAAATGAGAAAATCACGGTCAACAAAAACGAGCTTAAAATTCAGGAAACAGTTACAGAGGTGTTAAATAATATTACTCCAAATTATGATAGTGACAACGAATCAACTTATTAATAATTTCAAGATTATACAATGGAACTGTAGGTCATTTATGCAAAATAAAGTTAATATGTTAGATTAGTCAACAACAACCGTGTTGATGTAATTCTGCTAAACGAAACTTGGCTAAAGCCAAAACATGCAAATTTCAGTTTAAATGGATATAATATCATCCGTAAAGACAGACCTGGAGGTAAGGCAGGGGGTGTAGCAATCGTTATAGATAACAAATTAACTTGGAAAGAAATAAATCCCTTGTATAATTGTAGCAACAAGCTAGAGGTTTGTGCCATTTGTGTTGAGAATGTTAATTTAAATTTGGTAACATTCTATAGACCGCCAACAATTAGTATAACTCAACATGAGTGGAGAACTTTTCTTGGACAATTTAAGAGTAATTGTTCAATTATAGGAGGTGACTGCAATGCGCATCACAATTTGTGGTGTTCCTTGACTAGCAACGCCAACGGAAATAAATTGGCTGACGCTATTGATGAGACTAACTTTGTTGTATTAAACGATGGCACCGACACCAGGTTTGGAAGCCCATTGCAGTTATCTTCAGCTGTAGATATCACAGTTTCTTCCCCTCTTTTGTCAAATAGATTAACGTGGGAAGTGCTTCCAGATAGCTGGGGGTCTGACCATTTTCCTATTTTAATCAAATCAAACATGGACTTTTATAATTCTTGCACAAAGCCATATTTCAAATGGAAGGAGGAAACAGCTGACTGGGAGCACTTTCAACACAATTTAGTAGATAAGATAATATTTCGACCTCGGGGATTGCGCAAAGAAGACCAACTAAAATATCTTGTAGAAGTGCTGGAGGAAGTTGCAAATAATACTATGAACCAAAAATCTATTCCAACGAACAACAAACATAGAGTTTAACCTCCCTCGTGGGACGGAGAATGCGCAATAGTACTTCAAAAGAAAAAGGCCGCCTTACAACAATACAAACATATTTCTAACATAGACAACTACATTAAATATAAACCGGCAGAAGCAGTAGCAAAGCGTACCATCAAGACCAAGAGCAGAGCATGCTGGAAAAAATTTGTTGGACAACTAAACAAGTCGACACTATTGTCGGAAATATGGAGCTTTGTTAAAACATGAAGCAATACAGGGGAAAGAAGTAACAAAAAAGTACTAAGCGAAGAGTTGGTAGATCAGATACTTGTCACGTTAGCGCCACCTGATGTGGCACAATACATAGACCGTACACGAACCTCTGCATCAAATCATATGCTAGAACAACCATTCACTATGAAAGAACTAGACATTTGCCTCAAAAGCACGAACAACTCTTCTCCAGGTAAAGATGGATTTACCTATAAAATGCTTAAAACAATGCCAAACATTGCTAAACGCTAGATGCTAGAGATTTTTAACGAATGGTGGTGTAATGGAGACTATTTCAACAGCTTAAAGGAAGTAGTCATTTGTTTAATTAAAAAGCAAAACAAGAATGTCGACGATCCAGCATCATATCGTCCCATCTCTTTGTTATCTTGTATAGCAAAAACCCTGGAAAGAATGATTAAAATGAGACTAAAGTGGTTCTGTGAACATCATGCAGTGTTACCACCAAGTCAGTATGGGTTTAGAAAAGGAAAAAACACAATAGATGCTGTTACCGAGCTGGTTACCGACATACAAACAGCGTTTACAAAAAATGAATATCTGGCATGTATTTTCCTAGACCTAGAGGCCGCTTATGACTCTGTAAACCTAGGCAAACTCAAGGAGGAACTTGTGACTAAAGGTGTACCAAACAATACGTCTATCAACCTTATAGATTTATTTATGGAAAGGAGAATTTACGTAAGAGACAGTAACAACAATTTACACAGGCCTCAAACTATCCGACGTGGGTTACCACAGGGTTCTATTTTGAGTCCTCTGCTCTTCAATATGTACACTAGTAGTATCCATAATATCTGGAATAACAACAGTCACTGCATTCAATACGCAGATGATATTTGTATATATACAATAGAAAAAACGTATGAAAAATGTGTACAAGAATTGGAAAACATAATGAGAAAATTACAGACCATAATTTTCAACTAAATAGTGACAAAACAACAGTTATTTTTTTCACCAGGCACAGAGTACAACCGCCACCCACCCTTAAGTTAGGAGATGTTGAATTATTTGTAAAGAACGGCTGCAAATATCTAGGAATTATAATCGACCATAAATTACTATGGACTAAACACATTGAATATATACAGGGCAGGTGCGAAAAGGGACTTAATTTATTGAGAACAATAACTCACACTAAATGGGGGGCTGATGTTGAAATAGCCTTGCTTTTCTATAGATCCTATATAAGGTCTATTTTGGATTACGATTGTACCCTTTATAGATCCGCATCCCAGAGTAACTTATTGAAACTCGATAGAGTACAGTACAAAGCACTACGGATTTGCCTAGGGGCAATGAGGTCATCTCCATGTCAAACACTACTTGCTGAAGCTAATGAACCACCACTACAAATTAGAGGACAATATCTGGCCAACAAATATATAGTCAAGCTTAGATTTTATAAGGAAACACTTCTAAATATAATTAGCCCGATAACGACAGCGTGTTTGACTAATAAATACTGGGCCAAAAAAACCACATCACCATTAGTGGAGTCATTTCTTCGCACCAGTGAATTACCAATAATTGTACCAACAGACATCTGTACAGTATTTCAAACACAATAAGAAGTGACAGTACAGAAACCAAAGATCATAATTCCAAACTATACAGAACTACCATATCTAAACAGACATATTCTACAACAGCACTTGGACAAATATAGTACATATACAAGCATCTCCACACATGGATCAAAAGAACAAAACAACGTAGGGTGTGCTATTTATGTTCCCAGCTACCAAGTTATAAGCAAAATGAGACTGGATAAATATTGCTCAAACTACACAGCAGAAGCCCGTGCTGTCTTTATGGCTCTAAACTGGGCATTATATAATGAAAAAGACTCAGTGATACTCACAGATTCACAAGCCATACTGAAAACTATTGAACATTTTTCTGTTAAAAAACACGACGATGCATCTGTGTGTGAAATAATGAAGAGTCACCACAACATCATTTTGAAGGGAAAAAAGGTAATTTTTGTGTGGGTTAACGGCCATGCCAGTCTTGAAGGAAATGAAGTGGCAGATAGTCTAGCAAAGGAAGCGTCTAAAGATGGGAGAATAAAGATCAGTTTTACGAAAGCAGATATAAACTCATATTACCGCTCAGAAATAAAACGAGACTGGAAAATAACATGGAAGACTTTTGTAACCTCGTCCGAAAATCAATAAACTTTACTGAATCCGCAACTACCCGAATCTCAATTTTATAAGGACTCGGGTTTTTCAAAAGAATTTTGCTCTACAATAGTACGGTTAAAATTGAACCATGGAAGATTCCCAGCTCATCTCCATAAGATTGGTATTAAAAACAATCCAACATGCCAATGTGACAACGTTTCCACCGGGGACCTCAACCACATATTCTTTGCCTGCCATTTAAATGAACGAATGCGACAAACCTTACTTACATATCTTCAAGACAAAGGCATACAACATCCTGTAAACCTTGCATATCTACTCGCTACAAATGACAACGAAATATACAAAAGACTTGGTAAATTTATAAAAGAATCAAAAGTAGAAATCTAATATTGTAACCAAGTATATGTGTATTTATGTATGGTTGTATATATATATATATATATATATATATATATATATATATATATATATATATATATATATATATATATATATATATATATATATATATA
The DNA here is from genome assembly GCA_964006375.1 of Tillus elongatus. Classification (NCBI taxonomy): domain Eukaryota; kingdom Metazoa; phylum Arthropoda; class Insecta; order Coleoptera; family Cleridae; genus Tillus; species Tillus elongatus. The sequence goes on from OZ023268.1 coordinate 54,448,934, forward strand.
TATATATATATATATATATATATATATATATATATATATGTGTGTGTGTGTGTGTGTGTGTGTATATATATGTATGGTGTATATGTGTGTGTATAATGTGTCCAAATATATGTATGTTAGGTTAAGCACAATAAAGAGGGGAAACGAAACATCATTTATTTTACGTAGGTTAAGTAACAAAAATATTGTGCCTCTATAAACATAAGCTCCTGTTGTCTCTCCTTATGTTCTTAACCACCTCACCGTGGCCTAGTCTTGTCTGTTCTGAGAGGGTGGAGAAGTTCTGGCGGGTCCCTCAACTGCACTCCTATATCCCTGTCTTTCCTTTTTATTATAGTTTAGTTTAAAAAAAAGAAAAAATTTAAAAAAAATTAATAAAAAATAAATAAAAAAAAGTATGTATATATTATTTAAAAAATAAAAAAAAGAAAAAAATAAAAAAAAAAGAAAAAAAAAAAGAAAAACAAAAGAAAACATTAAAAAAATATCATTAAAAAAATAAATAATAATAATAATAATAATGATACCAATTTAATTATAGAAACTATATAACCTCAATTTTGTTGCTCGTATTGTTAGTAATAAACCTTTCCTTACCTCTCGTCTGTCAAATACAACAGTTTGTGGCTAATGGACCTGGTTTCCGAGGCCATCAGGATACAACACACACACACAAGTGCTGTACAGTTACTTGATTTCAATATCATCTGCATTTCTCAGGCACTTATATCAGGTGCTCAATTTCAGGTGGCCCGCTACTTCTACTATGGAGGACCAGCATTACTCTGCATTGACACATTACTTATTGATATATATATATATATATATATATATATATATATATATATATATATATATATATATATATATATATATATATATATATATATATATATATATATATATATATATATATATATATATATATATATATATATATATATATATATATATATATATATATATATATATATATATATATATATATATATATATATATATATATATATATATATATATAAATATATATATAATAGTCAAATACTGATCAACATGATTTAGGAATAAGTATACATAAGGAACCTATCAAATTGTTAAACGATATTGGTAATTTATAAATATAACCCATCAATACAGACCATTATTTTCATCGATATTTAATTTCGTAAAGCTAGATTATATTTATTATTACATAAAATAAACCAGAATATTGAAACATTTCATGGTTTTCATATATTATAGGACATAGAAAAAAGAAATAAAAAACAAGTACCTATATGTATTAGACGTTTTAATGTCATAAAAATAAAATAATTACTTTTACAATTAACAATAAATAGAGTAGAAATGTATCAAAATTAACAATGCCAAATAAAATATCAATAAACAAACTCATAAATGAAACACTATTCTGAGAATCCATTTAATTAACAATAATATAAGTGGAGATTAATATTTTAGTAGGTACCTATACTTCCTTACAGTCTGAATATCCATGTGTACTCAGAACATATGCACTCCCATAAGCAAACTTAATTTGTTTTAAATTTCAACAGAACACCACGAGGGCTTACAGCCTAAATACTATCGTACCGTGGGTGTTGACAAGGAGGAAAGAGGCAGCTTGTTAATTCTGGACTTGAAGGTTTGGAGGTTCGGAGGAGAAGGAAAAACATGTGCCGGCAAGGAATTCCACAACTTGGAAATCCTCGGGACAAAAGAGCGGGCATAACAAGATGTTCTAAGTATGGTGACCTGGACAGTAAAAGGGTGCATTCGCTCTGTTCCCCTTGTAGATCTGTTGGGGCAGCAGGTGGGGGAACTATGGAGGAAAGCTCCTTTGAGCAGTGCCCGTGCAGATATCTATAAAAAAAAGAGAGAGAGAGGTCACCAACGGCACGTCGGTGGGCAAGGGATGGCAGCCTTTGGGTGGGGGTAGGCTCACCGATGAGACGTATAGTTCTCTTTTGAATGGAGTCCAGGATAGCTAGTGTAGAAGCGGCAGCGGCACCCCAGATGTGGGAGCAGTATTCGAGGTTTGACCTTATTTGGGAAGTATATAAGGTATAGAGATTAGCTGGTGAAAAGTATTTGCGAGCCCGGAAGAGGAAACCTAATTTCTTAGCAGCCGCTTCTGCAATTGATGTGACATGTTGGTGCCAATTAAGATTTCGATCCACAGAAATGCCAACAAGAGAAAAGGACTCATTACTTTGAATAACTTGGTTGTTCATTGTGATGGGTCTAGGGCTGGTGTATCTATTGTGAGAAAGAAAGCAAGACTTAGTTTTGGTGAGGTTGAATTGTACAAGATTTCTACTTCCCCAGTCTAATATTTTTTGGAGATCCATGGAGACAGAACCCTCCATGAGTCTGCGATCCTCATCTAATTGGGCTAAAGAGACAGGCTTAGAATATTGTATATTTGAATGGAGAATGCTGTCGTCCGCGTAGCTGTGAACTGGGTTGGATGTGCTGGAGAGGAGGTCATTGTTGTGGAGAAGAAACAAAGTAGGGGCTAAAGCTGAACCTTGAGGAACTCCTGCATTAATTGGATACAGTTTAGAGGAATGGCCATCCACAACAACAGATATGCTCCTGTTGGAGAGGAAATTTGCTGTCCATGTACAAAGTTTTGGTGGTAGGCCATAGGCCGGAAGTTTGCGCTGCGTGCCAGACCTGGTCGAATGCTTTTGATATGTCTAGAGCAACAATCTGGGATTCACCGTGTTGTTCCATAGACTTGTTCCAAGAATGGGTGACAAAGGAAAGGAGGTCGGCAGTCGATCTGCGCTGACGGAATCCATACTGCCTGTCGTGGATTAGACTATGTTTTTCAAGAAATTTTAGTAATTCGGTGTTTATATACTTTTCCATCACTTTAGACGACTGAAAGGAGAGAAATAGGCCTGTAGTTGCTAGGAAGCGCTTTGGATCCTTTCTTGGGGATGGGTTGTACTCCAGCAGTTTTCCAGTTACTAGGGAATATGCCTTTATTATAAGATATCTGAAACAGACGAGTTAGGACAGGAGCAAGCTCTGGTGCGCATTTTTTGAGAACAATTGCTGGGATCTCGTCAAGGTCAGAGGCTTTCCTGGTATTAAGAGAAGAGAGCATGTTTCGTACCTTTTTAGTTTTGAAAATGATATCCGTCATTTTATGCGCGACATTGGGGACTGTTGGTGGTTGAACATTTGGAGGTGGGTTGAGAGTAGAATTGCCGGCGAACAACGAAGCAAAAAGTTCAGCCTTGCCCAGGGCGGTAGAAAGATGAAACACAACCTGTATAAAATTTATATCTAATGATTGGTAAAAATAAAAACGAGTGAACATTTATTAAGCTTCAAACACACAGGACTACAGCACATAAACATACGCCATGTTGTTTTGATTTTGTTTGTTATGTCCTAGCACCATGGCCATGCGCCAACACTCTTGGCTCACGATGTTAGACGAGCAGACGAAGACTAATAAGGCTACCCTGAATTTCTCCCAAGTTTTGCCAGTACTGTGAAAAAGCAATAATTCTTACCGCATGGCCAACATTGGTTAGTTACTGCGGAATACCGTAAATATTATTTGCATTTTGCCAACGCCAATAAGGTAACGGTTTCGCCCTTGCCGTTACTGAACTAACACAGACGGCATTATCCCGGAAGACGGCCGATGGTTGCGTGTTTGTTGGGACTGTACCCTTTTCTTGCATCTATAATACAAAATTATTGTCAATCCATGTTATAGTTAAACCTATGAAATGTCTTTGATAGAGTTAGCACGTTATAATTCGAACAATTATAGATTGCACACACCCAACTACTAAGATTTATTAAAAAAAAAACATCTCACACTTAATTATACACAGTTAAACACCTGCAATTGCTAGTGTTACACGTTCTCGAACGACGTAACATCAGTACTATCCGCTAGGGGCGCTGATATTCTTGAAACACGCAATCATCCGGAGTGTCCTGTATTGTCATTATAAAGTATTTGCTACTACTGTCTAATCGAAAGTCCAATATATATTCACATACGCCACTTATAACTACCATCAATTAAAATAGAACGCTATACGGTACAACCGTTTTAATCCGAACACGCGAAAATACTAGACCTCCCGCTCCTTCATAGAGCAGTTCAAATTCTGAGATGGTCGACATCATTCACAACCGAACCTAGCAGTTTCGTGGAAATACAATACAACCCCAGATATAGGTTTTATAAAATAATAAAGCGGATAGATGTCGACTGTAGCTAGACTGCAGCCCCATTCAAGTGTTTAAAGAGTTTAAAGTATTTCAATTGAAATGGACTAATTTTTATAAACAGAAGAGCGAAGGATATCTGCGCCTATGGAATGGGAATTAAAATGGATTCTATACTTTCTCCTTTGTCAGCGAAGTTACGTACATGTTAAGGCCAGATTTCTTCGTCACCGCTTCATAGCGATTGTTCGTAATTTACCGTTGCAGCTCGGTACACCCACTTTTACCTTGTTGAGAGTTAAATAGTCCATATCATTATTTTTACTATGCGCAAACTTATTCTGCCGATATGTAGCGGCAAACTTATTGCAATTATACACAACGATATTTCAGAATTGTGAGCGAGTTTAAGACACAAGTCACATCGTTTATTTTATAACCCGACTATAGGAAGTGTCAGTTAAATTTCACCCTGTTTTTGACATTTTCAGTCGTAGGCAACTAGGTATGACCCGATATCTGATGTCTGCACCAAAATATAACAGAAAAATCGACGTATCTCAGAAATGGTAAGAGATGGATATAGGAAAGTGTTAACAATTTTAAAAGGGATTTAAATGAGCAGTAAGATGAAGTAAAAAATATATAGGCTGTTCTATTTAAAATTATCAAGTTATGAATGAAAAAAGTTGTTCAAGTTGGACGCTTAGTATAGAATGCTATGTATAAGTTCTTAAGGATATTATCCACCGCATCCTTAGAACTAGCTTTTTTAGCTCACTCACTAAAGTAGAATCTCCGATCTTGTCTAATAGCGGAGATATGTCTTATCAAACATGGTAGTGATATTTAAAAATTTTCGAAAAAATCGAAATAACTTGAAAACGTCACATTTTTAACATATGGTGCCTTTCTAAAATTCATTCTGAAATTCGATGCTGAATCTAAAACTGCAATAATATATAGGATGTTCCATTTAAAATAACGATAGTACATGGTACTTCCGGTATAACCGGAAGTACCATGTACTTCAAAAGTAATTTACTTTGCGTCCGCATAGCCGCTTATGGCTAAACCCTAATTTTCTCTTTCGAATTCGGACTAGAAAGTCATAAACTTCCAATGAACGCGACTCGCCAAACACCCTGTATATATATATATATATATATATATATATATATATATATATATATATATATATATATATATATATATATATATATATATATATATATACCGATAACTCAAAAAAGAATAGGTCGATTTTGATAAAAATTGATATGTACCTTCCTTTTGCAAGTGGCTTGGACAAGTGCGTTAGCCAGGAAAACGGGACCAGTTTTTCAGGGAAAATTTTGAGTTTTTTTTTGGAAATTTTTTACCTCTAACAGAACTATGACAACCAAATTCGGCACATAATACTTCTACTTCCCCTACATACCGAAATTCAGACCTCTATGTTAAAAGGAAAAAAAAGCTATAGGGATTTAAAGGAAAAAAAATTGGGGGCCACTGGATCAGAGGTAAGCACAAGAAAAAAATATTTTGTATGATTAAAAAAATCAATTGAATATTACACACAACGGTTAAATTTTCTTGACGCAAAAAGGTCAAGAAAGAGCAGAAAAAATATTTTTAAACTTTTATAATTTTCCTTCTTAAAACGTCAAAGTCGCGATTAGAAACGTCAAAATTTGCAATTTTTAGACAAGGAATCTGAAACAAACACTGATGAATACGTAAAGCTGAATATATCCGTTATTATGCAATATATGGGAAAAATGATATACGTTAATTATGGGGTGCTGTCTCGAGCTGCATCTTATAAACCTATTTTGACAATCACAGGCTGGCCCATTAGTCGTTGGTGATACATCTTTTCTTTTTTTTTCTTTTTTTAATAGAAATCCCCTATGTTATTGCATTTTTGTATTTTTTATAGAATTATAATGCATGTTGATAAGGAAAAAAAATTGATATCCCTCATCGTTTTTGTTGCTTCAATTGTTTTGGAACTTTCACGTTTTTGGCACATATCACAAATTGTGATACGGCGTTTCTACCAATATAGAGAGCGTAGTGCCATGGAAATGACGCATTTAGGGAGCTTTTTATTTGTATTACTCGTCAAAAAAATCAAGCTGCCGTATAGAGGTGCTCTCCAAGAGTGGCTTTTGAAAAGTTTTCGCAGAAATGTTTTTAGTGTTTCCCTAGAAATAATTTTTTGAAAGATTTGTATGATATGTTAGTAATTAATAATAAATGTTTAATAAGTTATTGGAAAAAAAGTTGTCGATTTTTTGTGAAAAATATAATTTAATGTAACATTACTGAAGGCAATTTCTGTGAAAAAAAGGTGAATTTTTTTTCAATTTTGGTCCTAAAGCTGTTTGTTAATAATTATATCTTGGTATAATTATATCTTGGAGAGCTTCGTTGGCCAGGAAAATCGGACCAGTTCTTTCTGGAACCTTTTAAGTTTATTTTCGGAAAATGTTTGTACTTTTTGAAACAACAAAGCTATTTTAATGAAATATTGCTGCGTCCAGAATTTTTTTACAAACATACGTATATAATTCGATAAAAATGCAAAAATGTAATTATATAAGAGGTATTTGATTTAAAAAAAAAATTGTATCACCAACCACTTATGGGCCACCTGTGATAGTCGAAATAATTTATAAATAAAATAAGTAAATAAAATTTAGAGAAAAAAAATGTAAGATGCAGCTCAAGACACCCTATGATTAATGTATACATTTTTTTTCACGTATTTTGTACAATAACGGCAATATTGAGCTTTGCCGTGGGAATGCGTCAGCCTGTATATGTGCAAACATATAAAACTAAAACTAACCACGGATGTGGGATCTAGGGGGCCTAGTTCGCACTCATCTTTTCAAAATTCAAAAGTCGCGGTCTCCTCAATAGCTACATTTTTCTACCAAAATTCGGTAAACTTATGGACTATTAAACCATAAACTCTATAACTAAAACTACTACCGAAGCATCAGAGAAAGGGTGTGTTTCAAATTAATTTTCTGAAAACATTTTAGTGAAATGGACAATGCCGGTTGAAGCTGAAACTTAAGGGTTTGTAAAACGCACTGCTTGCGATATTTTCTCTAGGTAAGGCATATTCGTTTGAGATTCTTTGCCAAAACGTTGCCAATTTTGACGTTTCAAACTGCGACATTGACATTTTAAAAGGAAAAATTTCAAAACAATTTTTCTGCCATTTCTTGACCTTTTTGGTCCAAAATAACTTAATCTTTGTTTGTAGCTTTGTATGCAATAGATTTTGTTACCCACACAAAATATTTTGTTTTTGTGCGTTTCTCTGGTCATTAGTTGTATTCAAAATTGTTTTCTCTAATGCCTATAACTTTTACTTCTTTTAACTTACAGATCTAAATTTTGGTGCATAGTTTACTTTTTATGATATAAACTCGCGCAATTTGGTTGCCGTAACCTTGTTATTTTCGGAGATATAAAAAGTTTTCGAAAGAAAACACAAAATTTTTCGGGAAATAACTGGACCCATTTTTCTAGAGTTATCGGTGTGATATATATATATATATATATATATATATATATATATATATATATATATATATATATATATATATATATATTGAGTTGAGATTGTAACCTGTGATGAACACTGATGTGTACAATTTGGAAAACCCAATTCATCACTATACAGTTTTTAAACTTCACCAGAGGGATGAATAAACAAAGCGAATAAAGACTAGCACTACTATTTATATGTTAGTTGCTAAGCAGTTTCGAGCAGCATCCTCTACAAAGGTATACAGACAGACCCCCACTGTAACTGCGAAAGAAAGAATGTATTTATGTTAAAGCAGACAAAGGTAAGAAGGTTCTGATTTTAGACAAAATCGATTATACAGATAGATTATATAACTCAATAGGATCAGGACCGTATAAAAACTAAATAGAAACCCTTTCCCAAAAATGATTTCCGAAGTTAAAAGCAATTTAGAGAGATGCCATAACCATATTACAAAATATTTAGGAAAAAGGTTACAAGTTCAAATCCTAAAGTTCCTAAAAAGTACCCACTGAGCAAGGTAATATTGCATTAACATTGCAGAATCTTTTCCAAAGCAAGTGTAAGTTTGATAGATTACTTGCAGAAAGCCTCCTGCAAGTTTGTTGCAAATGGCAAATCTTCCCCGTCCAGTGACTTTACATATGTAAGTGTTTCTTTTGTAACGTTACTGCAAGTTTATTATAGTGAGCTGTTACAAACATTCTTTATACTTACAAATGTTACCTTACAGCAAGCTTCAATTTTAAAAGGATCTAGCAAAGTTGTAGAATTTAAACTTGCATTTGCAACTTATCTGCAATTGTATATATTATACATACAGTGCAAGTTGGTAACTTGGAATAATTCCGATTAATCTACTTTAGCTTTTTTTCAAAAATGCTCGGAGTCAGATAATATTCTCAGTTACAATCTTTTCAAAAATGTATTATACAATTTGTGTCAAATGTCATTGATAATTTTAGTAAATGACAACCTCAGCTTTTTGTTGAATATTTTTAAAGTACACATCAAGCGATACAAAACCACCAAATTTTAAATTTTTAATTATAAATCCTGAGTTGAAAGCACGAAAAAAAATTGTGTATATATTATACATACAGTGCAAGTTGGTAACTTGGAATAATTCCGATTAATCTACTTTAGCTTTTTTTCAAAAATGCTCGGAGTCAGATAATATTCTCAGTTACAATCTTTTCAAAAATGTATTATACAATTTGTGTCAAATGTCATTGATAATTTTAGTAAATGACAACCTCAGCTTTTTGTTGAATATTTTTAAAGTACACATCAAGCGATACAAAACCACCAAATTTTAAATTTTTAATTATAAATCCTGAGTTGAAAGCACGAAAAAAAATTGTGTAGTTAATCAATGAATAAAAACTTTAAATCTGCTGGTTTCCTACAACTTCACATGTAAGAACTTTAAAAATAGTCAACAAAAACCTAGGGTTGATTTAAAGATACTATTGATGGAGTCATTTTTCAAATATGGTACATACCGTATAGATTTTTTAAGACTGCAACTTGAAATACAAACCAATGTGTCCAAGCATTTTTGAAAAAAAGAAACTGTATTTGATTAACTGAATTTATTTCAAGTTACAAACCAATACTAAATATATGTATAGGTGTATTTATACATAATATATATTTCTTGTAAAACTGTAAAAAATGACTAAAGACAATGTTCATTAGAATAAAATCTTTATTACATAAAAAATTAAAGACTTACAACATATTATTCATTTCTGCTGATAGATATATAGATTTTATTAACCATCAAATGTACATGATAAGTCACTGCCTTTATAAGTACCTACTATATTATAGTCACTAGATAGAGATAGTTTAGACATATAGCGAGAGTGCCCATGTTTAGGCTAAAATGCAGTTCTAGGCAAAACTCGACGACAAAATAGATAACTTGAACTTGTGATATCGTTATTAATTGACCGATTTCAAAAATTATTTTTTCTAAATGAATACCAATTAATTGTTTTTGATATTGTTTTACTAAATAACTCTTAGTCGTCTAGGAAAACGTGTGAAACACCAATAACAAAAACAAGTCTTCTGCCAGTGGCGATTTCTCCTAGTGAGCTAGGTGTGCGCCGCACACCCTAAAATATAATTAAAATGTGCACAGTTAAATATGTTTTATTTCTTTTTCCCTTAGTCTTAATACACTACATTTGTTATGACAATCGAATTAATTTACTTATTGGATTTCATAAATAGTCGGTTAATAGTGACTTGGAATGAAGTCGGCACCACGTCTTCATTCAGAAAATATGAGTAGGTCAATAGCAACTGGGAATGAATTCGGGTTAGGTGTGCGTTGTTATTTCCGAACAACTTCACTCGACAGAGCTGTATTGGTATACAATACAGTCCCCCACCCATGTGTTTAAAATAGTAAGGATATACCATTCGTTTTAACACTGCAGTGAGCGGTAAAAATACCGCTCAAGACAAATGAATGGAACGCCGGTTTAACAAACGTTGTGATAGCATTATTTACAAACATTACAACTGCGCTTGCCTGGACCACAGTATTCTAGAATCAAAGACTATAATACATTTTAGTAAATTTTCGTAGAAAAAATTCACTAATGGGAAGATCTCGACTTTTGAATTTTAAAAAATTGTTTGCAAATGAGCGCGAACTAGGACCCCTAGAACCCATATCCGGGGTCAGTTTCAATTTTTATATATAAGAATTTAATTTGAGTCAAGTTTTAAAATATAGAAATTTTTGATTAAAATGAAGAAACTGATTTCAAGTACCATCCATATTTCTAGAAATTGTAATGGTACATAATGAGGTGAGGTAACTTTGGAGATTAGAAATCAGATGACAGAACTTTAGAACAATTGACATTTAGATTAAAATTTAGTCAAAATTGCATCATTTGCAGTCACAAGTTTAGACTTATTTGTAGGATGCTTTGTACTATTTATATAACAATAAACTATATATATATATATATATATATATATATATATATATATATATATATATATATATATATATATATATATATATATATATATATATATATATATATATATAGGTATCACACCGATAACTCAAAATATAATCGGCCGATTTTGATAAAATTTGGCATGTACCTTCCTTCTGTAAATGTATTGAATAATTTCGTTAGTCAGGAAAATCGGACGAGGTTTTCCGTGAAAATTTTGAGTATTTATTCGAAAAAAATTTGTATCTCAAAAAATAAAAAAGATAGGATAACCAAATTTGGTAGGTAGGTTTACGATATAAAAATTAAACTATACACCAAAATTTAGATTTCTATCTTGCAAGATAAAAAAGTTATAATAAAATATTTTGTGCCAGATCATTTCTATGAAAATTCACTACCATAACGCACTTGCTGCATCCAGGATTTTTACACATTTTATTATTTAGTACCATATTAACATTGAACTACTTTTAATGTTTACAGTTTTCACCCCGTTCCGGACAATGCTAACGCTAACACAAATTTGTGTGAAGAGAAGAGCTTGATAATAATTCCATGTTATTTTCGTGTTTTAAAGTTTTAAGTGACTTTTTAATCTGTTAGTGTTGCAGTGGGAAATTAATTTATTTATCTACGTATCATTCCCATATAGGTCGTATATATATATATATATATATATATATATATATATATATATATATATATATATATATATATGTACATTTAGTGTTAATAATTTTTAAAACCACCACTAACAGCAACTCGTTACCGCACACCTGAACATTTTGGTCAGGAGACGCCACTGTCTTCTGCAGCATTACTTATTTTGAGCGGCAAGAATTTTTTTAGCTTCTAAAGTATATGGTAACATATGTGACATAAAATGAAGTCAACATATCAAATACTATTGTAAAAAAAGAAATATCTAAAATGGTGCATTCATTTCGATTTTACATTAAGTTTCATTAAGCAAACGTAAGAATATGCAATGAATAAATCAAGCGCAGGGAAACGAATATAACTTCAATGCAAAAATAGCCTAAATAGTGCGACAGTCTCTGAGAGTGTTCACGCATGTCTTAACCATTCCTATCGAGTAAGTATAGTACCGTCAATGTCTGTGTACCTTCAGAAACATTGAGTTAAAATAAATCAAAATTATGACTACAATGAATTACATATATATATAAAAAAAGGTCTGTGGCTAGTGGAACTTGCATTCCAAAGCTTTTCCTAACGCACACACACTACAAAGAACGAATACAAATAGTATGTAACACTATGCACATTAGTTTAGAGCACCAATAAGTTCCTTCGCCTTGATTTTTTGTTTTATAACGTCCACTAGTGCCTACTTTAATCTTGTTAGTTAATAAAATTAGGTAGAAAATTGAGGAATTTGATTCCCAAGTAATCAAACATCTGCTTTGTTTTCTCCTTTTTGTCCAACCGTATTTTTAATTCACGCCTGCAGCTGGTATTGCTGTTGCGAGCTTCACCATTCACTGGATATTTTGAATACATATATTGAAGAAGAACATGGCTGTTAGGGTACCTCAGTATCCTATTGGCCTCGAATACATCAGGGCAGCTTTTTCTTGGATCTACACACACAATGTCCTTATTGATCTTTTTTGCATGATAAACACATGTACCGCTGCTGACGAGTTAACCCATATGAATGTTCCATACGATAGAATACTGTGACAGTGTGCAAAATAAGCAATCCTGGCAGCTCGATGGGTGTTGTACTGTTCCAAAGTTCTTATGATGCCAATTGCTTTGGATAAGCCTCGTGCTTCCATAGGTCAATCATGTTTAACGTTTTAAAATGAATTGGTTTGACCAGGTAAGACATCTCCAGGCTGCTTCTAAGGACATAACAAAATTCGTATTTAGTAATTAGGTTTTTTTTTCGTTGAGTAGATTTCATAAAAAGAAACAAAAATATAAATAGGAACAGCCATTTTAGAATAATTTACAAATAGCGACATAAACAAATTTTAATTATGCTACAGAAAAGTGACTAATTTTATTGATTTTACACATGTATTTAGTATATAGCTGCTTTAGGGATTCTTACCTGATATGTTTGTCGATATACTCCATGTTTCATTATCCACACTCCAGACAACGAATTACTTAATTACACCAAATATCTAACAATTCAGGCTAAAATAAGATTGTCCAATGTTTAAAACTTCCAGAAAAATAAATAGACATAGATCAAATAACAGCATATCATAAATATAAACAACAATCCGCCATTAATCATTATTGCCGGGCGCTTTGTCACGAGTCAGTTCGCTGGTTTGCTGTTGGTGTTGCTGTGTTGCTATTGGACGCCGATTACATACGATCGAACATACATGAACATGAAAACGAAGGGAATTCAAATAAATGTTTACTAATTAAAACAAACTTTCTGAAACATTACAATTGTAACTTTACGTGAGCTTACAAATGGAGAAAAACAACAAGCCTGCAAAGGAGATATTACATTTGAAAGTTGTGTTAAAGTTTCATTTGTAAGTTTGCATTGGTTTTTTTGCTGCAAACATTTAGAAATGTTGCAAACTTAACTTGCTTAATGGTAAATTATCTAACGTTGCGGTAAGCATTTGTAAGTTACCATGCTTAGTGGGTATTGTCTCCCGAAAATCCATAAAACAGGAAAATCGGGGAGACCTATTGATTTAGCTATAGATTCGCCGACATACTATATAGAGAAGTGGTTAACAAACGAATTTAAAGGCTTGCCTATTAAACAAAAAAGTTTTCAGTTAGTTTCAAATTTACTTGAATTTATTATTAAAGTTAAAAATATTAAATTGGTTGACGACGAGGTTTTAATACAGTTTGATGTGACCTCGTTGTTTCCCAGTGTTCCCATTAAAAAAATGCTAACGTATTTAAACAATTTGTTAAAAATTAACAACATAGATGACGAGGTCTGCAATGAATATATAAATTTAACAAATATTTGCATGAATCAGAATATTTTTCTATTTAATAATAAACTTTTTGAACAAACCCATGGCCCAGCAATGGGCAACCCACTTTCCCCATTCATTGCAGGCCTTTTCGTGAGTGGATTTGAAACAGACCTATCAAATGAAAATGACTATTTTCCTTGAGTATGATTTGTTATGTGGACGATGTTTTTGCAGTATTTAATACAAATGTAGGCAAAGTAGATGATTTTGTTGCCAAATTAAATAGTAATATTGACATCCACAGAAAGGAAACCACTACTGTGAGTTACATTTAGATTTACTCACACCATAGTTTTCCAACTAGTTTGAATTTTCTAGTTCATGAATTAGTACAATTTCCCTTAAATGATGAAAGATACAACAGATAATTTGAATATATTAAAAATGTAGCCAAGTAGAATCGTTAAAATGGGTAAAGTAAATGTTAGCGGAATCTACGACTTTCAGAAACGATAAACAGGACAAAACCATTGTCTGTTTACCATTTTCAACGAAAGGTTTTAATATCATTTTTAAAAAAAGCCAATTTACAGCTAACCTTTTCTACAAAAAATACATTACATGTATTGCGCACCATATTTGGGATAATGATCATTATGTAGATAAATAAACTCTCAAGTTAAGCAAAAATTTTAGTCGCGTCAGTTATATGCTTACGAAAGTATATATATATATATATATATATATATATATATATATATATATATATATATATATATATATATATATATATATATATATATATATATATGTGTGTGTGTGTGTGTATATGTATACCCTTGTCAATTATTCCTTCTAGGAAGGACATAATGATTATTAAGATAACAGTTCGAACAATGGACTACAATATATATCGTTAGAAATTTGGACAAAAATGTTTCGATGAATAGAGTAGGTCCGGTTCTTGTAGTCCATTGTTTGAACTGTTAACTTAATAATCATTATGTCGTTCCTAGAAGGAATAATTGAAAAGGGTATACATTATTACAAAAGCAGGTATACAATTTTAATTACAGGTATTTATGAATCAACATGGGGGTCTGTCGGTCTGTCTGTATACCTTTGTAGAGGGCGCTGCTCGAAACTGCTTGGAAACTAACATATAAATCGTAGTTATAGTCTTTATCCGCTTAGTTTATTCATCCCTCCGCTGACGTAAACTTTGTTAGCGAAACGATCGTCAGGTCTAAAAACTGTATTGTGATGAATTAGGTTCTCCAAATTGTACTTATTATATATATATATATATATATATATATATATATATATATATATATATATATATATATATATATATATATATATATATATATATATATATATATGTGTGTGTGTGTGTGTGTGTGTGTGTGTGTGTGTGTGTGTGTGTGTGTGTGTATAAACCTATAAAAAATAAAAATTGAAACTGACCCCGGATATGTGGTCTAGCGATTATATTTTTCTCTTATTTCAAGAAATCTTTTCAAAATTCACCCCCCTATTAGTGAAAGTAATACTAATCTACCAACTAATTTTACAACTTTTGCAGAAGTGAATCCAGCACAAATTTGTGAAATATACTACTGGATTAAATATGGCTTGGGGTTATTGGAGTGCAACAGCTGTTTCTGATAGAGGTAGAAGTCCACGAAGAAATCAAAATGAAAATACTTATCAAAATACAACGACAACTGAAAGTCAGCAACAAGATCCACAGCCAAATCATTCTTCGGGTGCCAATATTAATAACAACACAAGCGAGTTTGATGACATGATAAATTTCTCACGTCGGCCGTCCCTGGATTCGACAGCATTTGGTGCACAAAATTCCTTAAATGAAGTAGTTTGCACAGCACATTGCAGCCGACCAGGTGGTACAATTTCGGCAGGAAATACTTTGACCAGAGTCGGAAGTCGGCATACCGCTGTCGAATATGCTGCTCCGGTAAATTTACATCACGCAGCCCATTTAGAATGCCAACATGGACATCTTTCATTTTCTGACGATGACTCAAGTTCAGAACCAGGATATGCTACAGGTATATATGTATTTTAATAATAATGAATTCGATAAGAAATTATATATTGTTACTAAATTTTTAGGTATAAGCCAGTAAATAGTAGTCAGTAATGGTTTGTATCTATTTCGGCTATATGTTTGTTGCGGTAAAAATGATCAAATAACTAGTAGCCCTGCATACAGACTTGGAGACTACTGTTGGGTTTCGTTTCTGTAGGTGAAGGGCGTAACCAGCGCGTAAGCTAACTGGAGCAAGAGGCCCTTATGAATTCTAGATGTTCTCAGATGTTCTTCAACGTTTCTATGACAAGTTTCGCTGCTTGACAGCATTCTCAGACATATACAAATTGAATTAGTACGAAATCATGACAACTACAAATAAAGATATGTTGCTATGTTACGATGTTTTGTCAAAAAATTAATCAAACTGAAAATAAAATGAAACATAGATAATGGATGAGGCTTTCAAAATGTCTACGTGATGTATGTCAATATTTAACATAAAAATAGAACTAGCCTATAATGACTATAATAACAGTTACAATAATAAAATAACTAAACAATAACAGTAATAAAGCTGACTCTATACAACGAAAGTATCGACTCATTATCTTATTACAACTTTTTTGAAAGAATAGTTAAATTTATTTTCTTTGACTTATTTAATTAGGAAGAAGAATATCCAAGAAACGCGGAATTCATCAAATCAGTTTGCTCATTTAAAACAAGGCAGCTATTGTCGTGTCTGTGCTTTTTGACTTCTAAAGCTTAAAAAAAGTCTAGTTTACGTTTGTCATTAAAAAATGTTGTGGTTGTATACGGTTATTTACTGTAGATCTATGTTCGGTAACAATAATATGTTTTGCAAAAGTAGATTTCTCAGTGTGGTTATTTCTAAATGCAGAAATATGTTCTTTGTATCGGGTGTTAAAATTTCTAGAAGTTTGACCTATGTATATTGCGTAACAATGTGTACAAGCTAATTTATAAACTCCAGGTTTGTCAAGAAACAAGATTTTTCTTTCGCGTTAAATAGCATATCACGCGTCGTGTTGTAAGATTTAAAAGCTACCTTTGTATTTGTACAGGTATTTAATAATTTGAGATGTTTTCTCAATGGTTCCAAAATAAGTTATCGAAACATATCTGTTGTCTCTAATTTGTATTCTTTTCTCTCGATCATTTTATCTATTATTTTAACAAAGTAGCTATTATTAAATGCTATTTGCTTAATTATTGAAATTTCTTTTTCAAAATTGTTTTGTGACATAGGTATTGAAAATGCACGATGTATCATAGAATGATAGGCTGACAGCTTTTGTGAAAAAGGGTGACATGAATCGTATGGTATGGTTGTGTCAGTGTAATTTGGGTTCCTATATATATTGAAAAGTCAAATGAATTATTTTCTAACTTTCTAATCGTTAAGTCTAAAAAATGTATACAACTGTTAGCTTCTTCTTCTAAAGTAAACTTAATATTTCTGTGGAGGTTATTAACAAAATTTAAAAATTCATTTAATTCTGTATAGCTACCTGAAAACATGGTACAATATCATCTACGTATCTGTACCAAAAGACAATATTATGCGAAAGTTCTGATGTTAAAATTTGGTTTTCTAAGTTTTACATAAATATGTTGGCTAATAAAGGTGACAACGGACTACCCATAGGTAGGCCTTGATTCCGCATATAAATTTTATTATTTAATTTAAAACAGTTTTGTTTTATACATTCGTTAAAAAGATTAATTATTTCTTGTCTTTTTATGACATTTACGTTCTTTTGTATTAAAACATTTTCTAATAGAGGTAAACATTCTTTAGGAAGTATCTTAGAATACATGCTGTGGCGGTGGTTCCGACCGCAGTGTTTTAGTCAACACTACCCTATGTTTCTCTTGACAGCTAAAACGTTGCGTTACGTTATTCGACAGCAAGCTGTCAAGAACTACTATATAAGAGACACCAGGGATCTCTCTAGCTCTCTCCTCGCTACTAACCGACACAGTGAAGATACGTCTCTCCACGCTCGGTCAGTTATCTGTTATGTGCTGTCTGTGATTGTTTTATAGTTAAATGTATAGTTTATTCAGTTAGTGAAATAATAAAGTATATTAAATGTTTACGTATGGATTTAATATCAACAACTGCAATTAACAACCATATTGGTGACCCCGTGCCGCAAGCCGAAGATGCCCAGCCTGATGTTCCAGCCGACGTCGCCTAACTTCCACGCACGTGCTCATGCCTACAGAAAACTAATATCTAAACAGGTCAGTCTTTTCTAATTTAAAAATTATCTGATTTTTTTCACAATGGCCGAAGATTCTTCAAGCAGCAATATCATGGCAAGGGTTGCAATAAAATTACCTCCTATATGGAGACGTAACGTGAAAATCTGGCAAATGCAGGTTGACGCCCAGTTTGATATATCGCAGATCAGTTCTGAAAAGACAAAATTCAGTCATGTACTCGCTATACTCGATCCTGATGTCGCAGAGTCAATTTCAGATTTTTTAACCCAACCATTATCATCAACCCCCTATTCAGATCTAATGAAACGTCTTTTATTAGAATTTGAAGAGTCCGATAGTCGCAAACTAAATAAACTTTTAACAGAATTAGAATTAGGCGACAGAAAACCATCGCAACTTTTACGCGAAATGAAGTTTTTAGCCGGTAGTCAGATTGGAGAAAATTTCCTTAAAATTTTATTTCTACAACGTTTACCAGTCAACGTTCGTTCAATTTTGGCTTTGAGCAACGATTCTCTAGAAAATTTGTCGGTTACAGCAGACAAAATCGTGGAATTTTCCAGAGATAAATACAACGTGGCTGAAATTCAGTCACGCGAGCCCGACAAGCTAGCCAAATTAGAAGCGCAATTAGAGAAGCTAACAGCATCAGTCAACGAATTGCGAACGCGTTCCCGATCTACCTCCCGAGAAAGACCCAAGCTTTCTCGAAACTCCATAACCGCAAATTCCTCAACCTCCACGTGTTGGTATCATGAACGATTTGGCAACAAGGCCAGACGTTGCATCCAACCTTGCAATTTCAAAGCAAAACATGTGTCGGAAAACTAATAAGGCACTCCCTCCACGCGGCAGGAGACGAGAGCCACCTAACACGCCGCCTTTTTATTTTTGATAGACGCTCCAATATGAAATTTCTAATCGACTCTGGAGCGGATATTTCAGTTATTCCACCCACTCACGACCAACGGAAATTTCAATCGAAACGTACCTTGTATGCTGCAAACGGGACCCCTATTCATACCTATGGCGAACAACTATTAGATTTGGATCTAGGTTTACGCCGTAGGTTCTGCTGGCCCTTCACACTTGCCGATATCAAGCAACCAATTATAGGCGCTGATTTTCTAGCAGAGTTTGCTTTACTTGTAGATATGAAACATAGACGTTTAATCTATACAAAGACAAACCTCTCTAAGACCGGTGCTAACCCACCACCAGGATTTAATTCTAAAATTCATCTCGTAGACCCGACACA
The DNA here is from genome assembly GCA_964006375.1 of Tillus elongatus. Taxonomy (NCBI): domain Eukaryota; kingdom Metazoa; phylum Arthropoda; class Insecta; order Coleoptera; family Cleridae; genus Tillus; species Tillus elongatus. Next base: position 54,468,216 of record OZ023268.1, read on the forward strand.
CCAGTACTTCAAATTGCTACAACAATTTCCTGACCTGTTTAAGGAAACTTCTTCTAGCAACCTTCCAGAGGTTGAGTTCTTCCATACTATAAGTACGGAAGGACCACCTGTCACTGCAAAAGCTAGAAGATTGCCCCCGGAAAAGCTAGCTCAAGCAAAGCTAGAATTCCAGCACATGATGGACTTGGGAATTTGTAGACCCTCCAAAAGTCCATGGTCAAGCCCCCTCCACATGGTGCAAAAAAAGGATGGCTCATGGAGACCATGTGGGGATTACCGAGCACTAAACGCTAAAACAATCCCAGACAAATATCCCATTCCAAATTTGCAGGATTTTAATGCCCAGTTAGAAGGCAAACGTATTTTTTCAAAATTAGATATCATTCGCGCTTTCCATCACATCCCAGTAGCACCTCAAGATATTCCCAAAACAGCAGTCATAACTCCATTTGGGTTATTCGAATTTGTTAAAACCCCATTTGGCCTTCGTAATTCAGCACAAACATTTCAAAGATATTTACATTCAATTTTAAGACATCTTGACTTTGCCTACTCCTATCTTGACGATATTCTCGTTGCATCAGCCTCTGAAAAAGAACATCAAGAGCATCTAGCAAAACTTTTTCAGACACTTCAAGACAACGGCATCCGTATCAATTCATCTAAATGTGAATTCGGAGTGGCCGAAATTTCATTTTTAGGTTTTCGTGTAAATAAATCTGGATTATTTCCACTTCCTGAACGCATCAAAGCTATTACCGACCTACCTCTTCCCGATACCATTGAAAAACTCAGAAGATTTCTAGGTCTCATAAATTTCTACCGTCGTTCTCTTCCACGTGCTGCGGAAATTCAGCAACCACTATTCGACCTCTGCCAGAATCCCAAAAAACGCGACAAACGTAAAATCGAGTGGACTCCTCAGACTCGAGAAGCATTCGAACGTTTGAAAGAGGCACTAAAAAACGCTACACTAATAGCTCATCCGTCTTCTTCGCTACCACTGATTCTCCATGTCGATGCTTCTGATTATGCCGTAGGCGCTTCCCTCCAACAATTACGTGATCAAACACTAGAACCCCTAGGTTTCTACTCTAAAAAGCTTACTTCAGCCCAAAAATCTTACAGCACCTACGATCGCGAACTTCTAGCTGCTTATCAGGCAGTTAAATACTTTAGATATACCCTAGAAGGTCGCCATTTTACCATTTATACGGACCACAAACCTTTGACATACGCTTTTGAACAACGCGTCGATAAAGCATCTCCAAGGCAACTACGACATTTAGACTTCCTAGTTCAATTTACCACAGACATTCGCTACATACCAGGTCCTACAAACATTCCCGCAGACTATTGTTCTCGCATTGAAACAATTTCACTTTCTTCCACTGTGTCACTCCAAGAAATTGCGCAAGCTCAGTCATCTTGTGAGGAACTCAAACACCTTCTGCAGTCTAAATCTTCCTCATACAAATTTCAAAACATGCCTCTTGACAACGGAATGAATCTTATTTGCGATTCTTCTTCAAAGAAACTTCGCCCATTCATTCCGCTCAAATTTCGCCGAAAGATTTTCGATTCTATCCACAATTTATCTCACCCAGGCATATCAGCTTCAGTCGATCTGGTCCAGGATAGATTTTGTTGGCCCAAATTGAAACGCGATGTATCTCTTTGGTCTAAAACTTGCATTCCCTGCCAGAAAGTCAAGATATTGAGACACACTTCCAGTGCCATTGGACAATACACCCCAGCCATGAGAAGATTCTCGCATATAAATGTTGACATTGTGGGACCATTACCACTATCACAAGGTCAACGCTATCTGTTAACAATAATAGACAGATTTTCTCGATGGCCCGAAGCAATTCCATTGTCAGATATTACAGCAGAAACAGTAGCGAACACTATTTTATCATGCTGGATCTCTCGTTTCGGTGTTCCGCAATACATCACCACAGACAGAGGTAAACAATTCGATTGCCACCTTTTCACACACCTCACTAAAACACTAGGTGCAGACCACATCAAGACCACAGCTTACCACCCAGCAGCAAATGGTGTAATCGAGAGATGGCATAGAGTTCTGAAACAGGCCTTGAAAGCTCATATGGACGAAAACTGGGTCGCTAAATTGCCAATTGTGTTACTAGGACTCAGATCGTACATAATTCCAGAATATCGCTCAACACCCGCTGAAATAGTCTATGGAGAATCAATCAAACTTCCCACCGACTTTTTCAACAGCACACAAGCTCATGATGTTCCACCACTTATATCTCAGCTGAAAGAAGACATAAGGAAACTTCGACCAGTACCTTTTAAACACCATACTGCAAAAAAGGTATTTGTCCATCCTAAGCTTATGGAAGCTCCTTTTGTTTTTGTTCGCATTGATATTCCGCGAAAAACTCTCGAACCAGTTTATGACGGCCCCTTTGAAGTGTTATCCCGAACTGACAAAGTCTTCAAAATCAAGAAATCACACGGAGAAGAGACAATTTCTGTTGACCGTCTTAAACCCGCATTCATTCTTTGTGATAACGAACAGACAACTTTCCACCCTCAGAGACATCCTAGTGAAACTGAAAGTGACAGTGAAAGTCCAACACCTAGTGAAACTGAAAGTGACAGTGAAAGTCCAACACCCAGTGAAACTGAAAGTGACAGTGAAGTTCCCGTTCCCGTTCAAACTACACGCCATGGACGTAGAGTTCGATTTCCACGAAGATACTTGAACTAATAGCGTTGCCACTGAGAGGGGAGTATGTGGCGGTGGTTCCGACCGCAGTGTTTTAGTCAACACTACCCTATGTTTCTCTTGACAGCTAAAACGTTGCGTTACGTTATTCGACAGCAAGCTGTCAAGAACTACTATATAAGAGACACCAGGGATCTCTCTAGCTCTCTCCTCGCTACTAACCGACACAGTGAAGATACGTCTCTCCACGCTCGGTCAGTTATCTGTTATGTGCTGTCTGTGATTGTTTTATAGTTAAATGTATAGTTTATTCAGTTAGTGAAATAATAAAGTATATTAAATGTTTACGTATGGATTTAATATCAACAACTGCAATTAACAACCATACATGCTATAAACATCAAACGAGACTAATTTACTATTTGTAGGAAAAATTAAGTTATTTAATTTTTGTATTATTTCATAAGAATTCTTAACTGAAAATTTTGGAATGTAATTATATTCTCTAATAAGTGAAACCAGTTTTCTCGCTATCTTATGATTAGATGTATTAACATAGCTAACTACTGGCCTCACCGGAATATTTGGCATGTGAATTTTCAGGTAGCCATACATTTTTGGTGGTTGTGGGCTTTTATGTAAAAGATATTTCTTTTCTTGTTCACTAAACAGAGATATATTTTTAAGTTCATTTTTTAGTTTTGTGGGAAATGCATTTGTTGGGTCGCTCCTAATTTTTGTTAAATTTTCTGTAGTAATAAAATCATAATTCAAAAAGCACACACACGACAATAGCTGCCTTGTTTTAAATGAGCAAACGGATTTCATGAATTCCACCTTTCTTGGATATTCTTCTTCTTAATTAAATAAGTCAAAGAAAATAAATTTAACTATTCTTTAAAAAAAGGTGTAATAAGATAATGAGTTGATGTATGTCGTTAGTGTTGTTGTATAGAGTATGCTTTACTACTGTTATTGTTTAGTTATTTTATTGTTGTAACTGTTATTATAAATATTATAGGCTAGTTCTATTTTTATGTTAAATAATAATAATAATACACATTTATTGAGAAGATTTTCCTCCATACACTCCTCCGTAGACATTTTGAAAGCTTCATCCGTCATCTGTATTTCACTTTATTTTCAATTTGATTAATTTTTTGATCAAAGCATCATAACATAGCAACAGATCTTTATTTGTAGTTGTCCTGATTTCGTACTAATTCAATTTTTATAGGTCTGAGAATGCTGTCAAGCAGTGAAACTAGTCACAGAAACGTTGAAGAACATCCGCGAACATCTAGAATTCATAAGGGCCTCCTGCTCTAGTTAGCTGGCTACGCCCTTCACCTACAGAAACGAAACCCAACACTGAAACCAGAGAAGTAGTCTCCAAGTCTGTATACAGCATGGACCAGTTTAAACAAGTAAGGGCAACAACAATCAATGAATTAGTAGTCCATTAATAAGTTGCAGTGGCTCGAACATGTGACATTGCTTATACCCAAGTTTTTCGAAAGTAGCCTTCACAATGCGAGAAATATATAGGATCAAAACACGATCCTATACAACTGTAAGGTAGCCCAAACAATATTTCACGCAATATTTTGTTACCTATGTAGATAGTGGGACCTTGTTATTTACAAGAAGAAAGCCACTACCTAAAAAATTCTGGAAACTTAAACTGCTAATTTTTCATATAAGATCCAATTCAGTTTTCCTTCCCCAGTAATTCATTTAACAAGGTTTACAAGGCTTCAGTAAAAATTTTGAATGATGTTCATTTTAATAAATAATTTAATAACTTTATATAGATAAGGGCTTAGAATTAAATAATATAGACAAATTGGTGCCTGTTTATTTATTCAGTTCAAATATTTGTATGTAAGAATCTGTTATTTGTATAGGTAGTGAAAGAGTTTTAAAAAGAAGTGTTGCTGCAAAAAAGTTATCGTTCACCCAGTTTTAGATTTTATTTGTTCTATTTTATCGAAGGTAGGTATACTTTACAGACTAGAAAAAAAACCTGTCAGCGGTCGCCAAATTTTTCAATGTGATGAGCTACTGTAATAGAGTGGGTTGTGTGTATATATATATATATATATATATATATATATATATATATATATATATATATATATATATATATATATTCAGGATCGTACACCATATAGGAGCCGCATACACAATATAGAGGTCACCACTCAACCGAGCATCCGCCTCTTATAGTGTCGTAAGCCTCCAACATCGCTATTATCCTTGATAGAGTAGATGGTTTCTCTTCTGAATTCTTCACGCCTGCCTTCACTTGATCCCGATGGTGCAATTGTGGCTTATCGGTACTCCCAACACACCGCCTTCGCAGGTGCGAATTCTCTTCCCTCCAGTTGGAAACGTATGTTTCTACTCTTTCTAGGGCCCTTCAAGATCACCACTTCTTTCTTTTCTGGCATTAGCTCTAACTCATTGTAGGATATCCAACGTTTAAAGACCGCATAGTTCCTCCTTAGCTTTTTCCTTCCTTATTATGACAGCTTCGATGGCCTGCATTGCTGATCGCCGCTACCTGAAACCATATTGACTATCGGCCAAGCCTTCTCTGGCCTCTATTTCCCCAGTCAGCATCTTTCTTATAAGCCAATCATATAATTTGCCAGGGTGTTTAGCAAACAGATGGGCCTATATGCTGATGGACTGTCTAGAGATTTTTTTCCTTTCAGGATCAGTATCAGCTTCTTTCAGCTCTTCCATAGTAAACTTCCTGATCTCCAGGCTCACTTCTTCAACGTCCACCTGATTCTCGGAAACAAATGTTCTGCTATCTCCTTCTTTCTTTCTGTTATCAGCTCGACGGGTACCTGGTTTGTCCTATGCCTTGTGACAATTCTATAAGCATCTCCCCATATATTCTATCAAGTTCTTCAAAGCTCCCCCAAGTGCTTTCTTTTGCACTGATTTATGATGTTTCTCAAGTATTTTTTTTGCTTGTTTATAATCGTCCTTGAGTCTTTCCCTCTATACCCCGGCTGCACTTTTTCTATTCTACCTTGTAATCGCTCTTCTCCTCTCATTACATTTTTTCCTTTGCATACCAGTATTTGTGTTCCACCCAAAGTTTTACCCCCTGTCCTTCTGCATATTTTTCTGGGTCCATAGGATTCCTTCAACAGTGATATACAGTCTTCTTGTGTAGGTTTCTGTTTTGTAAGTTTCGAATTTTTCACTCTCTAATGTAGGATAGTTCTAAAAGGTTCCCAATCGTTTTCTACTTTTTTCCTCTCTATGTTTTTTTAGAAGTGTCATATCCGTGCCCGATGGTCACTCAAGGACTCTTCATCCAGTACCTGTCTTTCCATAATCTTCGGTGCTATCTGTTGTGTCGAACAGGAAATGTCGATAATAGACGTGGATGTCTCCTATAATAAAGGTTGATGCATTTCCCGAGTTATGTAGTCTCCCTTAATGTCAGCCATTCTGTTAGATATTCTCCCCTAGGGTCGTTATAATTTGATCCCTGCTGATGAGACTGGGCATTTAGATCGCCCAGAATTATACTTTCACCACCTGGTCGCACACTACCATTTATTATTGCATCCACCTCCTTCTTATAATCTTCTAGTGTAATATTCGGGGATATATGGCAGCGATAAATCTTGAACTGTTTTATACGAATAAAGATATATTCTTTTTCTACTCTAATCCTTTCAAGCTCAAGTTTCTTGTTTATGAAGGGTGCCAGGACACTTACCCCTCTGTCTTTGATGCAGTTATTTGCAGCAACGAATTTCTTATTTGGTTCACCTACGCCTATCATATCAACTCATCAAATTTGTCTGTATAATACGTATATTTTTACCACCCATTGGTAATTATTTACTTTACTTGCCTGCTTCAAAAGTTTCCAGAAATATGGGCATTTTGTCTGAACTGTCCTATTTCCCTTTTTCGACACTTCATGCAATAGGCTTCTTTTTTGCAATCTTTGACATTATACCCTCTCTCCCCACAATTTAGGCAATTGTCTGTCCTCCTCTTTGCAGTCATGACCTTTATGGCCAAACTCTTGATCTCTGTAGCCATTACCGACGCCTGTTTCTTAATGTCACAGCTCAGCTATCCAGTATTGATCCACCCGTTATTGATTAGCCTTTTTGTTGCCTCTTTTGGTATTGCTACTGTCGCTGTTTTATTTTCAAATCTTCCCAATCTAAGAGAAATAATTCTTATATGTTCTTCCGTTACCTGTACGCTATCTTTCATGGCCAAAATAACTTTTTCTTTCGTGGTTGTCACATGCATCTTGCTTATGAAGAACGTCATCTCTCTCCTTGTATGAACTTCTACTTCTTTGACATTTGCTACTATTTCTTTTCTAAAGACATCTGCTTTTGCCTGTCCTTCGACCGTGAGCTTCAAATCCCCAATTTTTGCCTTCTTAATGTTTTATATCTTGATACCTGTTTTTAGTGAATTTTCTTAAAAAAAATCACTAATGAGGAGATCCCAACTTTTGAATTTTGAATAAATTTCTTCAAATGAGCGCTAATTAGGCACCCCACAACACATATCCGGGGTCAGTTTCAATTTTTATATGTTTATATATGTATCACACCGATAACTCAAAAAATAATGGGCCGATTATGATTAAATTTGGTGAATACCTTCCCTTTGCAAATGGCTTCGATAAGTTCGTTAGTTAGGAAAATCGGCCCAGGTTTTTCCGGAAACTTTTGTGTTTTTTTTTTGAAATTTTTTTATATCTCTGGAATTAACTAAGAAGGGAAAACCAAATTTGGTATGCGTGTTAATATCCTTATTTGCAAGTTACCTACCAAAATTTAGCTCTGTAGGTCAAAAGACAAAAAAGTTATAGGCATTTGAAGAAAAATAAATTGAGGTTTTCCTCAAAACGTCAAAGTTGCGATTTAAAACGTCAAAATTTGCAACATTTAGGCAAAGAACTTGAATCTAATACGGGCAATGGAAAGAAAATGTCTCAAGAAGAATGTTTTACAAACCCTTAAGTCTTAATTTCAACCGTCATTGTCCTTCATTCATGTCAAATAGACCCTTTCTCTGATGCTTGGCAGTATTCTTAGCTATAGAGTTTATCGTTTAATGGTATATAATTTTTGTCGAATTTTCGTAAAAAATCGATAAAGCTCAATATATCCGTTATTATACAAAATATGAAAAAAATGTATATATTAATTATAGGGTGTCTTGAGATACATCTTAAAAAACATTTCTACAATCACAGGTGGCTCAAAAGTCGTTCGTTGGTGATACATATTTTCTTTTTCTTTTTTTTAATCAAACACGCCTTATGTTATATATACATTTTTGCATTTTCCATCGAAATATAATGCATGTTTGTAATAAAGGAAAATCTGGACGCAGCAAGTGCGTTATGGTAGCGAATTTTGATCAACATATTTAAATAGCTCAATTTGCTATTAACCTATAAGGTTTACCAAGAAACGAGTTCTTTCGGGAACACTTTAAGTTTACTTTCGGAAATTTTGGTACATTTTCAAACAATAAAGTTATTTTGATGAAACATGGCACATTGTTTTTAGTATATATTTTTAAATCGAACATCTCTCATGCATTTTTGCATTTTTCATCGAAATATAATACATGTTTGTGAGAGAAGAAATTCGGAACGCGGCAAGTGCGTTTTGGTAGCGAATTTTGTGTGTTGTCTTGTTTCATGGCTGCGGTCGTCAGACCATTCGCACATTTTTGGTAGCGAATTTTTATTAAATGCTTTAAATTTGAATAACTTCATTTGCTATTAACTTAAGATTCGTTGGCTAGGAAACCAGTTTTTTCAGGAACATTTTAAATTTATTTTCGGAAACTTTTTGTACATTTTCAAGTTATTTTGGTGAGATATGGTGCATTGTTTCTACTATAATGTAGGTTATACTGGTAACCAAATTTGATATCTGCTTTCATTAAAAAAATACATATTTGCTATTAAAAACATATTATGAAAATTCACTTCCATAACGCATTTGCTGCGTCCAGAGTTTTTTATATATCTAATTCTTGTTTGACATTTTTCAGTAAATCCGCGTATGTCTGTTGATTATTTTCTTTGACCATTACTGTTTCTTCAGGCAGTCTCAGCTTCTGTTTTCACTGCTGCTTTGCTTGATTTTCTATCAGCCCTGGTAATGCATATCGAGGTACTAGATACGTCACTTACACTCCACTTCTTCTAAAAACACACTCAAGTAGATTTCTTGTATATTCTCTGCTCTGAGGTCACTATTGTCATGCATTTTCTGCCATGGTCAAACACAAGCTGTTCAGATTAATAATTGTCTCATAGAGTGTCCTCAGCTCATTTATTCCATTTTGGTCCACGGCGTAGGGCACCAAATAAATAACTTTGGATTTCTGTTCCTCCCCCTTCCTCCTCTGCACTTTACGGTCTTGGTTGCTACCTGCAGATATTACACTTTTGCTTCCTCCATGTCTTCTTTTATTAGTTCAGAGGTGTCCACAAACTTATATATCATGATTTTTGACATACCCTTCGCACGTTTGTCTTTTGGGTCGACCGACAAAACGACAAATTCATATTCTTTTAGCTGGGCGAGGTTTCCGGAAATAACAGTAGTTTCATAAATACTGTGTGGCCATTCATTGTCCAGGAGATCTGCACACTCGTTGAATGAGTAGCCATTTTCGATTGCTGCTATTATTTCTTTATCTTCTTCCATGCTCGCGCTAGTTTGGATGCCTACTTCTTTTGTGCCTTGCCCTACTCCGAAATCCACCTGCAGTTTGATGCTGGCTGTAGCTTTTTAGACAGTCCTTGCAAGCTTCACCTCGCTCAGATACATCTTTTTCTCCTGTCATTTTCTATCCATCACCGTGGTCAACTGACCCATTTCTGCGATCTTCTTCTTGCTCTCGCTCTTTGTGTATGGGATGATCATGATTAGCTCATTTACGTCTTTGTAGATTGCTGCTAACTTGGCCATCATATTTCTCATTTCCTCCCACTCGGGTTCAGGCTCTTCTTCCTCTCTCTGTCTCTTTGTACTTCTCTATGTCCAACATATTTGGCAAGCGACCGACACAGTTTTCCATAGACGTGGACAAAAACTTCAGCGCTTTGGCTTGTTTGCTGCATGTACCGCTCACAGAAGCTTTTTGATGCGTGGTTTGGTTAGGCGGAGGAGATCTTGAAATGCTGTCCCTCCTCTTAAAATGATCTATGTCCTCCACATCCTGACGCTTGACTTTGCGCTCTTTTGAAACAATGAAGTGACCCCCCTCCAGAATCCGCGGAGACGTCACACCTAGGGGAGGTGGAGTGGGATTCTCCAGACAAACTTATACCTACCTGGGGTCATTCCTTATGTTTTTTACCATCCAGTTTTCTCTGGTTTGGATTTGCTCGAATTGCCTTCTAATTTTTTTAGTATAAAAGGAAAGGTGGAATAGATACCTAACTATCGAATACCCTAATAGCGTCGGTGTCAGAAAAGAACAAGAGCGACGGATAGAAGAAGAGTAAAAAGTGGTCTGATAAAGTAGATGAAAGCAAAGAATAGAGGCTCAGCATGAATAGAAAGGAAATAATGCCGAAGCCAGCTCAGGTGTGTATGCGTATAAGTGTGTATTTTATGAGCGTGTGTGTGTATGTAGGTGTGTGTGTGTGCGTATCTGTGTGCGTGTGTGTACCGCCGTGGTCGCCATCCACATACTCACCAAGAGGGAGCCCCTGTTGCCTTCTATGAGCGGGCTTCGACTACTACTGTTACTCTCTATGTCCAAAATACTACTGATTTTTAATATGAAACATATTCAGTGATAAGCACATACTGGGAGCTCCTAAGAATATTATAAATATCATTCTAAGAACCTTATTACTATGACATAATCTGTCACATTGTCATTTTCATAGAATGTTCTATGAACATATATTGTATCTTGTGAGAATGCTCTGGGGACGTTTAAATATTCTTTCGAAACATTCCTGGTATGTTCTTAGAATGTGTCTGTGCTGTCTGGGATGTTACCATCATTCCAGTGGCTACACAGATCTGTAAACTTGCATTCAGATATGTGCTTAATAAGTCAACAATTCGATTTGTGCACATTTTTGTTAGGGTGAAGTAAAAACTTACAACAAAAAATGCAAGTAAATGTTTGTGAATAGAATATTAATAAAACAATTTCAATTTCAAGAATAAAAAAATTGGAGAGTTTGCTTGCTGAGCTTGTTTGATGATAGCATAGACAATTTGTTTTTTTTTAAGTCTAAAACATCGTGATTTAGTAAGGAGCTGAAGCACTAGTTTTTGATCTAGAGTGATCGTGGCTAAAAGAGTTTTGCTAGAGGCCAAGACAAGATATAAAAAAATTCCAATTTCAATATTATAAAACTAAAATAAAATAAGATTACAGTTCTTGGAGTTGAAAATTTAGTGGCCTAATACCGAGTTTTCGGGATAAATATATGAGGTTACTCTACTAAACGAACTTGATATTCGGTTAGACGGGCTTCTAGTGAGGCATTAAAGAAATTGCATTACATAATACTTAGGGGAGAGTGGTATATACTGGGACGCTTTTTTTCTTTGGGCTGTACATTTTTTGTTTTTATAAATGAACTTAAAATAATTGTCATATCTTGATTGTATCACTATTGCCTATGTTATTGCCAAAATTTAGTTAAAAAAATCGATTAGTGTGCCAAAAAATATGAGTGTCTCACTATGTACCACTGTCTCATTATGTACCATCCCTCTGGTTTATACTGGGACATCATCAAAAAAGTCGTCAAATGAAACACTTTATTAGAAAATATAAAAACAAAACATAAATTAAACATTCTAATAGAGAAATGACACAAATAAGTATTCTTATATGGTAACAAAATAACAAAAATAAATATTCTTGTGATAATAAAATACCCAAATATCCTATTATGGTGCAAATTGCTGCCTAACTAATATTATAAAATTGAAAATCGAAATTAAATCGCATTTGCTTCATTGCCCTTTCAGTGCCTCCAACAAATGTGGGTTTTGGCAATTTAGAAACAACATTTTTTTTATCGAGAGTGTCTTCGTCTTTTGTTTCCGGAAATACAAATTTATTATTTGATAATTTCCTTAGAAAGTTGATTTTATAACTTCCTTCTTCAACAGCCTCTACTTGTCCCACAAAGTATTTTCGGTGCTTTTTATGAGAATGCGTGATTTCATAAAATGCAATAACAAAATCTGTAACTTTTGTGTCGTCGTTTTCATCATCCACCTTCTCCTCTTCCTCTTCTATAAAACTCACATCACTTGGATCACTTATGACTTCATCTTCTATGTCATCTTCACTACTAGAGGGTTCAACAAGTATTTTTCTCTTAACACTTTTAGGTTTTGTCAGTTTTGATAGTTTAAGACTTTTTTTGCGCATCTTTTCCATTTCTTCTTTCTCTTTTTCTTCCAGATTTGGTGTGTCTGTTAGGATTGTTGATTTTGCACGTTTTCTTCCTTTTCTAACAGTTTTTCTTTCTTGTGCTTTAACATATGGCCTAAGCTCTTCTGGTTTTGTGAACTTCTTGGTGGGTTCTGCAGAACGTGTGACCTGAGAAGTGGAACTTGTACTAGGTTGTGGTTCATTTTGAGGTTCATTTATTTTGTCAGTTTCAGTATCATTAGTCGTGTCTTGATCTGGTATTTGTCTATCTGTTACAGCAGAACATAAAAAATCCGATTCGTCGAAAACTTCAGGGTTAAACGGAGCTATACCAGAATTCCGAAATCCACTCATGATGTTTGATGGTACAAATGCTTGATGAAAAGCTGTTCCTGCAATCTCTGCTATATTGTAGATATTTACGGGATTTCCTGGATGGTTCAGTAGCCAGTCATCAACTGCTTTGTTATAATAAGTTTTAAATGGACCATAGCATGACACGTCTAGCGGTTGTAATTTATGACTGCAGTGAGGAGGCAGGGTCAGAAGTATCACTCCATTTTCTTTACAAAATTTGATCACATTGAAGTCACAGTGGCTTTCGTGGTTATCCAAAATAAGTAAAATTTTATTTTCTAAGCTACATCTGGTGTAATTAGTTAAGTGTTCAACATATTTCAGAAAATTTGGAGAGGTCATCCAGCCGGTGGGATGGGCAGCGCCTTTTGATCCCGGGGGAGCTCCGTTGAGCATATGAGGTTTAAAATTGTGCCTCGGAAATACAAACATGGGTGGTGTGTATGTGCCGTTTGCACATATGGTATTACACATAGTCACTAGAGTTCCCCTTTCGGCACTCGTTATTTTCCCCACTTGTTTGTCGCCACACGCTGCCAGAATTTTTGGCGGTTTTTGAACGGTTGTTACTGCAGTTTCATCACAATTATAAATTTGAGTTATTTCAAATTTGTGTTTTGACAATGCACGTTGGAGGTTATCAAAAAATATTTGAACATTATGCTTATTGAAGCTAGTAGCTCGCGTGATGCTCGTGGCCTCAGGCGTCCGTAAACTAATATTTGTCTGTCGTTTGCGAAATAAACGTATCCACTCCATTCCTGCTTTTTTATTGTCTTCCCAAGACTGGGGTATCTTCTTATTATTGGCAATCGCAAATTTGTACGCAAATTCCCGTGTGGAAGCAACAGTTAGTCCATAGCACATTTTTGAGCATTTAATTAGATAAAGTGCTAAAGCCGCTTCTTCATCGTCAGTGAATATTTGAGAAAATCCATGTTTCCGTTCAAAGCAAAAACTTTCTCGTTCATCTTCTGGAGTATTTCTGTATTTGGCTACCATCCTTTGCAAAGAAGACCTGCTCACACCATAAATATCTGCTGCAGTTCTTAAATTCTGCCTGCCAGAAATAATACTATCTACGGCAGTGCTCATCTGCGATTGACGCTGATTGTGGGAAGTCTTACTCTCTTTTATTGTTTTGGACTGATCCTTTCTTGGAATTTTTGGCATCTAGGAGGGAAAATGCCAAGTTTTACTTAATAGAAATATTAATTTGCCATTTTTCGAATATGGTGGTATATAGTGAGACGCAGTGGTATATAGTGGGACGTGTCCCACTATAGACCACATCAACTTGTCCCACAATAGACCACTAGGCACCTTTGTAAAAATAATTAAATTTTTGGACAATATATTTTGATAAGCTATGACAAATGGTAAGATACCTTGGTGATAGTTGGTAGGGCCCCCTCACCAAATTTGAAATTTATATTTCACAAAATAACTGTTTTTTAGCACAAATATTACACGCGTTAAATGTAACTTTTCGCTGAATTATATCGTGCAGCCATTTTATCACGTGAATGCTCCAATGGTAACTATGATTTCTGTGGTTTAAAACTACGATGTTTGTACATGCATCACTGTAAAAATACCAAGATTGGACTATCGACAACTAGATGGCCACAGAGTCCCTTGTCCCACTATAAACCACGGCCCAGTATATACCACTCTCCCCTACTCTATGAAATGCAACTATATTGAACGGAATGTCAGTCACAAAATCACACTATTACTTGCACTTACAAAAAACTACAACTGAAAGTAATCGACTATTAAAAAATTTGCTGCGGTAGAATCACTGCGCAAATGCGGAGTGCCGAGTTAGCGTTTCCGCTCTTAATAATATGGTTGCCCGGTATTTATATAAATATCAGGTATGGGTCCATTTCCTATTCCTCATCAGTGTTAATAAGATTAATTCCGAACTGTAGGTATCATGCAAATGTTTATCTATAGTTTGTATGCCTGTATTATATTAAATATATAATATATGTTTTTAGTTCATAATTTTTTTAAACGTACCTATTATTATATTAAGTATGTATCGAGCGCATTCAATAAAAAGTTTGGACGCAGCAAGTGCGTTATGGTAGTGAATTTTCATAGAAATGATCTAGCACCAATTTTTTATAACTTTGTTTTCTTATAAAATAGAAATTTATATTTTGGTATAAAGTCTCATTTTAATATCGCAAACCTACGTACCAAATTGGGTTATCATAGCTTTATTATTTTTAAAGATAAAAATTTTTTTCGCAAGAAAACCTAAAATTTTCATAGTAAAACCTGGTCCGATTTGCCTGGCCAAGCCCCTTACAAAAGGAAGGAACATGAAATTTTTTATCGAAATCGCACCATTATTTTGAGAGTTATCGGTGTGATACACACACACACACACAAATATATATATATATATATATATATATATATATAATATATATATATATATATATATATATATATATATATATATATATATATATATATATATATATATATAAACATATAAAAATTGAAACCCCGAATATGAGTTCTAGGGCTCGTAGTTCGCGCTCATTTCAAAAAAAATATCAAAATTCAAAAGTCGGGATCTCCCCATTAGTGAATTTTTTATACGAAAATGCACTAATAAATTAATTTTTCCTAATGGTAACTGAATCGAACATGCAAAATAGTTACTATTTATAATTCTTACCGCTATACCGTAATCATCGTCAATCTTTTTCAATTATTAAGTCTTAAAGTTATATAATATTATACGGAAATCTTAAGCACATTCTGAGCGAATATTCTGAATAATGATCTATGAATATACGTTTAAATATTCTCAGTATTTTGACAAAGAATTTCTTAGGATGTGATTGAATGGATGTACTTAGAATATTCAAGATGGCACTTTGAAATTACAAAAATGTTATTATAAACAAATATTGTAAGAATATATTGTGCTGTAATGGATTTGGACTGTTATTTTATACATTATTTACATCACACCTTACTTAGGAAATATTTTAGGACTCTATTTCTTTGGATATTTTTATATGGGACATCCACAGGGAGGTTGTTTTATTTAGGGTCGCCTGTAATACTATAGAAATACTACTGGTATTTACTCTGCTTAAAAAACATTTCAATTTACTCAGACAAATGGTTATTGTTCAAACAAGATTGTTGATAATCGTTAACTAAATACTTATTTTTTTGTTTCAGTGTTTTCGAATGTGCCTTCACAACAGTCGTGTCAGGAGGACAGTAAGTATTTGAAAGTTCTACAAACCTTATTATTACACCCTAAAATCACGCCACTGTGTCAGTTTTTAGGTTTTATTCATAATCTTTAAGTTAGCTTCGCAGAATTCATCTAACCCAAATTCTAGGACATATAAAAAAATCTTCTATAAATATTTTAATTTTTAAAAATTGCAATAATAAATATATTGCAGGTTGAAAGCAGTGTAATTTGCAATGTTGTAATGAAAACTGTTGCATATTTAGTTTCAAGATATATCCTTTTTTAGAAGTTTTTGTTATTACTTTTTACACCAGTTTCACTTATCGTCCTATTTGGAAAAAAGATTTCTGATTCAGTGATATATATATATATATATATATATATATATATATATATATATATATATATATATATATATATATATATATATATATATATATATATATATATATAGGGTGTATGTATTAGAACGCATTAAAACTTATTCTAGTTCAAGAGAAAAACTGAATCATGATTACTGAAATTATATAGCAACGCGAAATAAAGGAAGTGTATATCAATTGTATATACGAAAAATAAAACAAAAAAATACGTTTGCCTTAGATTTCCACGTTTGATGGCGTATGCGGCTCAGTGAGCTGTAAAGTGGTGCAAAATTAGTTATCTACTGGTTTCTTGGCTTTCTTTAACCGTTGTCTAAAGGTTGACATGTATAAACAACACTTTGGGTTGTTTGTAATAATGAACATCAAAAGTTAATTTTTTATCTGGTTTGTCTACATGGAGCTACCTAGAAGAGTAAGAAAAAAAATGTAGAATATTTTAAGTGTAATATTTAGAATGACCGGTATCAAACAGAAATAATTCAACATAGTATTATTCAATATCTCTGTGGCTAATGGAATTAAAATTCCGAAGCTAGCTTACTGAACTGAACTGAACTGATCTGGTTTGTCAAAATTTGAAGTTTGTTGAATTTGGTATATAATTGTTACATTGCTTTAGATATAACTTTTAAAATTATGCAAATGTACATCACAAGTCGCAGACTTATTGTATATGCATACTGTATGATTTTTACTAATAAATAGTAATAATAATAAATAATAATAATATACAGGATGTTAATTAAGTATGGAGCAAAATTCCAGGATACGATTGTTCATTTAATATTAAGCTGAAAAGGTCAGGCAAACATAGATCCCCATCTTTATTTTCCAGTTGAATATTTTCCCAAAAAAATGTTTTTACAAATGTCGAAAAGACCCAAGCTAGTACAAAACTGAGACCAGATGACAATTATAAACGTGTCAAAGGACATAATTCGGACTAAACACGCTCTTTCAAATATTAGCAGTGCCCTGCTTGACAATCTATAGGACTCAATCTAAAAAAATACTGCACGCCACTGTTTTCCTCACAATGAGGCATTTAAACGCTTTGACGATCAAAACTAAACAAAAGGCGTCTTTTGTTGTTTTTTTTTTGCTTAAATAAGCCGATTTCGTTTACACTTTTGACAGATTATCAATGATTGTTACATTAGAAATTGTTTTGTTATCATGCCTTTCTTACTCATCATCTAAATTATCGTAGAGTAAAAATTATTAAAATAATTCTAAAATGAATTATTTCTAAAAATATTTACCTATACTAGATTTCATTGATAGTCAAATGAAATAATTTATTTATAAAAAGTAGCAGCGTATTAATTAGAAAGATAGTTCTGTAATCGCCCAGACAGCACAGACATGTTCTGACAATATACCAGGAATCTTTCAAAAGAATATTCAAACATCCCCAGAACATTCTCACAAGGTACAATATATATTCATAGAACATTCTATGAACATGACAATGGGACAGATTCTGTCATACTAATAAGGTTCTTAGAATGTTATTTGTAATATTTTTAGGAGCTCCCAGTATCGGCTAAAATGTTCCAAGAACATTCAATGAATCTTCTCAAAATGTTCATACATATACTCATGGGAACATTGCGTTTTTTAAAAAGATATACAGAGTGTTTCGCATAAGAAACGACAGAGAACAGGGGCATGTAGGGGAACCTAAAATGTGGTGATTTAACGCAACTCACCCATATACTAAGGTGCATCCCTCAGAAGTTATAGGCCTTCAAAGTGGGGTTTTAAATTTCGAAAAAAAAAATCAATATCTCAGTAAAAATTCAACTTAGAAAAACCAAATTTGGTACATCTTTTGGGTGTACCAAGAACATTATTCGTTCGTGAGTAGAGTTCAATTGAAACCTTTCAAAGGGTTGAATAGTGGTGATGCATCCATAAAATGTGACAGAATTTCTTAACCTATTGGTGGATCTATTATTTCATTTTAATGGGAAATGAATTATAAAACTTTTTTACTCTTGTTATTTTTCAAAAAACTTTTGTAGTTTTCAAGAAAAACCGGAATAACTAAAGACACATATATTATAAATGTTACTTAAAATCATCAAAAATTCAATAGATGCCTGTGAAATTATCATGTTGAAGAATTTCTATAACTTACCGATAGCAATTTTTTATTTCTGTTGTTTGAGTTGTTTTCTAATAAATTATATTTATTCAAACTTTTTTCCTGACTGTCAAATTTGACCTATACATAAGTTTATTGGCAAATATTTACTTATTTATTTTATTAGAGTTTTGACTTTGATAACTGGCTTATTCAGTTACTGTCAATCTTCAAAACGAACAAGGATGCATGTGACCTTGCTTTTCATTATGGAAAAACCTGTCTTAAGACTGTTAACCTAACAAGCTCTTTAACTTTTTTCTTTTAACTTCTTT
The DNA here is from genome assembly GCA_964006375.1 of Tillus elongatus. NCBI lineage: Eukaryota > Metazoa > Arthropoda > Insecta > Coleoptera > Cleridae > Tillus > Tillus elongatus. The sequence goes on from OZ023268.1 coordinate 54,486,769, forward strand.
TATCTCCCTATACGCTTGCTGTTTACTAAAAATATATCTTAAACTTAAAACTTAGATACTCCACTCACACACATACGCGAGCGCATATACACTCATGTATACGCACTCACATCAATAGGCTTTATACGTCGAGTACTTAACACTATGTGCAAGACAAAATGTACACAATCTCTTCATGTACACATACACACATATACATATGCATGCACACATCTACGTTACAAGTTTTTGCAGGAGAAACACTGGGACACTTTTCACACCAATGGAGCCTGTCATGGTGACTTTTTAAAATATTGGGGAGGCTGCGGTCAAAAGAGGTTAACACAAGGAAAGACACAAAGGAACTTACTTTTATCTCTCTGACTACATTAATCTGCTAAGTTTATTTAGTATACCTTAAGACTATATAGTATATTGCCACTAGTACAATATTTATGGAACAGTCCAATTTTCAGAATATCATTTTTTTTACTAAGACCTATAAAAACCTAGCTAACTTAGAGTCTTTAACAAAACACATGAAAGCTACCATGACACTTTTATTACACACACCTTCATACATAAGTGATGTCACATCAAGTGGAAAGGAAGCATTGTATTCTATCAAATTACAAAATAATATTTTTCTTTGTTCATGATGCATAATGCAAGAAAAAAGCAAATGATTTAAATCAGCTGGGCTGGTATTGTCGCATGAGCAAAATGGATTGTCTTCAACTTTTATTTTATACAAATGAGACTTAAAAGCACCATAACCTATGATAATTCTGTTGAGTGTCGTAGACAAGTACCTAGGAAGCAACAGATCTTTGTAAATGGGCTGTTTTCTTAGATTAGGGATGATACTACTGAAGTGCTTGTTACAGCTACTTTTCAACTTATTCCAATGATCCTGCCACCTTATATTACACACATGTTTTACTTGCGGAAGTAGATCTCTATTACTGTAAAAGTCATGTTTACGACCTGTTTTAGTTGCTTTTTTAGCAAAATAGTCGGCCTTTTCATTACCCTTAAGCTTTGAGTGCCCTTTTACCCATATGAATGTAACTCTTTTGTGCTGTTGTTCCAAAACGTCTAATTGATAAGCAATATCACATATTACCCTTGAGCATTTTGAAGATTCGATAGAGTTCTTAACAGTGAAAGGGAATCGGTCAAAACAACAAAGCTACTCATATTTTGGTTACAGGCTAGTACTAACGCTTTTTATATGGCAACAGCTTCAGCAGTGTAAATTGAACTTTGAAAGACTAAATATCTCAACCTAATCTAATTGTTTAATGTACACTGCGCATCCCACTGAATCTTGAATTTTTGACCCATCAGTATAAATTTTGACCGCTTCTTTATATGGTTTTAACACTTGTTTCGATATACAAGTATTTATATCTGGTATGTTAGTAAATATGTGTATAATAATGTGAGGTTTTATCAGTTGTATGTTATAAGAGAAATCAAATCGAAAATTAAGGATTTCTTTCGCATACCATTGAGAATTTTCGATTTCCAAAGAAGCGTCAAATAGTGGTGGTGAAGTTTTGTTTCTCCAATAGTTGTGCGTAAGATGGATCACAGCTAGCTGTTGAATTTTCATGAACGTGTCCTGAGAGTCTGAGCTAAAGTTTTTTATAAGAAATTTAGAGAATAATAAAAATCTTCTAACAAAAAGTGGTTGTTCGTTGGTTAAAACTAAAAGAGATTGTACAGGAGAAGTTTTGATTGCTCCTGTTATGATTCTAAGAGCTTTATATTGGATTCTGTCAATTTTTGTTAATAGCGTGTTAGAAGCAGATCCATAAAATATAGAGCCATAATCGAAGATAGACATAGTGTATGCTCGATAAAATGTCATTCAAGTCGACATGTCTGCACCATGATTTCTGCGTGTAGTGTATTTTAAAATATTTAAGCTTTTCTCTGCTCTATCTTTTAGTAAATCTATATGATTTTTCCATCCCAATCTCTGGTCAAGAGTGATTTCTAAGTATTTGACAGAGGATCGCAATGGAAAGTTAGTCCCATCAAGAGAAATGGATGGAATTGGCACATTGAGCTCTTTAATTCTATGTCTTGTGAAAAAAGTTACCACTGTTTTATTTACAGATAGAGTAAAACCGTTAGTGAAATTAAAATGAATTATATTTGACATAGCTAAAGAAAGCTCAGTTAGGCATTGATTATAGGTGCTTTGAGTAGTGTACATGCAGAAATCATCAGAATACTGTAAGCATTGTATTTCTTTAGGCAGTATTTTGTGAAAATCGTGAGTATAAATGTGGAAGAGAACAGGGCTCAAAACTGAACCCTGGGGAATGCCAACATTAACTAGCCTAGGTCCAATGATACCATTTCTTGTTCGAGCATACACCCTTCTATTTTCAAATATTTTAACAAGATTAGTTGCTATACCTCTGGGAATATTTAAACTACACAGTTTTTCAATTAAAATTTCTAAGATAACGCTGTCGTACGCTCCCTTCAGATCGATGAAAATAGCACCCAAATAATTATTTTTGTCAAGTTGTTTTGAACGTCAACGACCAAGCTGGCAACATATTCGTTTGTAGCTTTTCCCTTTCTGTAACCAAACTGAGTGAAAGGTAGCAACTTGTTGTATTCTAAGTACAATTCCAACCGCTGTTTCATTATTCTTTCAAATGTTTTAAGAATACAAGATATTAATGCGATTGCTCTATAAGAGCCTGCCACAGCAGGATCCTTATGTGGCTTTAGTAAAAAAATGAGTAAAGTTTCCTTAAGGGTATCACACCCCCCACCACATAATAAAATGTTATTAAAGATTTCACACAGGAATTGTTTAGCTACTGAAGGCAGTTCTTTTATCATAAGATAGGTTATACCATCAGCCCCTGGAGCGGAACCCTTACTAACTTTAATATTTTGCTCCAGTTCTAAAACTGTAATTACCCTACTCAAAAAGTGATCCGAAATTTCCGGCTGTACATCAAGGTGACTGGCAACATGCGGCGGAGCGATACCGTCATATAAGTCTTCAAGAAGTTCATCAGTTATATTTGGTATAGTGAAAGCACGCCCAGAGACCTGCCTAGCTCTCCTTCAAATATCCGATGGATTGGTATTTGCATTAAGGGAATCACAGTAATTTAACCAAGATTTTCTAACCTTATTTTTGAATGTTTGTTTGCACTGTGCATTAATTTTTTTGTACTGTATATAATTAGCAGTATTTATATATTTTTTAAGTCAATTAGCGCCTCTTTTCTCTTTGTATTGATAAGAGTACATTCATTATCTCACCAGGTTGGCGATTTATTTTGCAGTGAGGGCGTATTACATTGAGGGATGCTACAATTTGCAGCTTGCGTAATTGTGTCAATTTGAAACTTAGTTCTTTCACCGTTGTTACAAAACAGAGGCATTTTTGAAAATTCCTGGTTAATAATATTTTTGTAAATATTCCAGTTGGCTTTAAAGTTATCCAATTTTCTTAGGGCAGGAAGGTTTGATACGGTGGGTTTGTCTACACACCAAGTTATAAGGATGGGAAAGCGGTCGGAGCCATAGTTATCATTTAGGATGGACCAGGAGGAGCAACCAACCAGGTCACTGCTCATGATCGTAACATCAGGTGCAGATATAGTTTCCCCGGGTTTAGTCATTCTGGTGGGGGTACCATCATGATTAAGTATAAGATTTGGAAGTTCTTCTAGAGCCTCCATAAGTATATCCCCCGCACCGTTGCCACCACCGGAACCTCAGACCACACTCTGTGTGTTAAGATCGCCACAAATTACTGCTGATTTAGAAAATTGTTTAAACAAATTAATATAATCTCTACTGGTAACTCTAATATTAGGTGGTTTGTAAAGAGAGACAAAAGATATGTTATTGTTGTTAAATAAAATATTTACACCACACATCTCTATTTATTGGTTAAAGTTATTTTTAGCTTGTATAATATTGTACCTGAGCTTGTTAGATATATAAATAGCAACGCCACCTTTTCCCGTTTGACGTGATTTTTTAACATATCCTGGAATTTTAACTTCCAGGTCTTTTTTAAACCAGGTTTCGCTAATGAGTGCAATGTCACATTTTTTATCAATAAGTAGTTTTTTGAAGAGAAAAGCATTACCAGCCGCCGACCTAGAGCTCCATTGTACAATGTCAACTGATCCATCAACAGGTTCCCCAGGTAGGACAGCATTTACTAATTCTTTGATCTGACGTGTGACTTCAGAGTTTTTGGGAAGATCAATATTTGTACATTGAGGGAAGGTATATATGTTGTCAATAAGATTAGTTATGGATGGGGCAAACTCTTTTTGCAGATCTAGAATATTTAGGGATTTTGTCTTGTGTGGATTATCTGAAATAGCTGGTCCACAAAATCTAAAATTAGGTTGAATATCTATGATTTCACATGGGCTAGTAGCCAGAGGTTTTCGCCTTTTTCTTGAGGGCAGTTGTGTTAACGTTCGGTTGCTAAATTGGCTATTTGATACAAATGTCCTATTGTTATCTTTATTTTTTGTTGGCAAGGAAGAAAATTCAATTTGCATGTCGGCTAAGGGAGAATAGAAATTCGTGGGTAAAGAGATTTTAGCAAGAGTATTGGTAAATGAGGGATTATTTACTATTTTCTCGGCCTTCTTAAAAGAAACATTTTTATCTGCCATGGTTCTTTTAATTGTTTTCTGGCGCATAAAAACTGAACAAGTTTTAGAGGTGGAATCATGACCAACAATCTTGCAGTAAATGCAATAAGGTGTTGAGGAGCCGCAAGCATCCTCGTGAGTTTCACCACAATTTCTGCATCGTAGTTTACCCTTGCATTGACGAGTGGTGTGACCGAACAGAAGCAGCGGTAACATTGAACAACCGGCTGTATGTACCTTTCAACTGTGCATCTAACTCTATTAATGTAAACGTATTCAGGCAGCTTAAGACCTCGAAAAGTGACAACAATCATTTCGCGAGGGACCCTAACATTTTCATCCTGTTTGTTTTTAATTACGCGAGTCATTCGTTTTACATCTGCGACAGGTTTATCTGAGATAATTATTGACTTTAGTGTCTCTTCCGACAGTGTTGTGTCAACATTTCTAACAACAGATTTTTTGTACAGTAAATGTTAGGTATATAGGCTATCAAGTTATTTTTCGGAAACAATTCATGACCAGCTATAGTATTGGCAGCGTTAGCGCTTTTGAGAGCGATGCGAAACTTGTTTCGGCCGACCGCTAAAAACGTCAACAATTTCTGGCTGTAGCGAACCGGGTAAGCCATCAAGTAGACTGCCTATTCGCATCGGATGTAAACGTCCCACGTTCAGCGAGGCGTGTTCAATATACACGAAATAGGGACCGACATCCATGTTTTCACATCTGACAGAGGTATCAATTGCTTGTTTTTTTGACATATCGATAAGACCAGATAAATTTTAAGCGTTTTGTGTAAAATTACCAGATTTATCACTATTTATTTCACTGTCTTTATTAGAATTAAGGTTTGAAATAGTTGTAACAGTCCCCATAGATAGTTTACCTGTAGATTACCTACTTTACTTGCATCTAACTAATGACTGTTTCCTGAAATATTCTCACCGGCTTCCCCATACTGGCCGCTATCCATTTTTTATCATAGAGATGGTTATTTTGATGACTGAATTAGAAAATGTCAAATGTACTTACAGTAAGTTTTCTTTGTCAACTAAATAATACAACACACTAATTTACTAAATGCTTTAAACCCTATTAAACACACTGAAACAGAGGCAAATACACACGTGTATTGTCAACACCGCTGATGAAGCGAGACTGCAAATATTTAATTTTCGAAGATTTTTAGTAAGATTGATAAAATAGGTTTCTTTACTTCGATGGGTTTTTTACAAAACATCGTGAGCGACAAATTACTCGAAAATGATATTTTTACACCAAACTGTTGCTTACGATAAGCGGCACATTACACAAAGCTTAGGTCGACATGTAATTATTTTAAAAGATATAAAAGCTCGGATCAAAGTTATCGTATCCACCGGTAAATTGGTAACGGTTTTCAAAACGGCCGTATTTACATCGTAAGCGCCAATATGACCCTGACAAAACGTCGTATGCGCCATGTGCTCGTGGTGGTTACGATTTATCCTAATGTCGCTAACGATAATTTTTGCCTCCACCAGAAGCTGGACAGTAACAAGCCTGCATCGACTTGTTTAAAAGCAAACTAGATTTTATTTTAGTTTGGCTTAAATGGTTTTGGGAAGTGCATCGTGACTGTGAATAGCATATTAGAAATAAAATACGTTAAAACAATTTATTTGTGAATAAAGATCGATGAAATTATTTTGCTGGTACGTTGATAGGTATTATTTGTTTTTTATGTTTAGTTATTTACTTTTTTATTTAGATGGCTTATTCAAGAGGTTACCGCATAGCCCTAATGGCAATGAGTGATATTGCTAATGCTAGTACTCGAAATGAATGTGTAAATGACGACAACGCAAATAAAATGCAAAATATTGTCTATCCAGTTTTGAAACCAGTACAAAATGGAAACAACACCGGAATAATTGACAATAAAAAGCACCTTAATCCTAATAGTAGTATGGAAGGTGTACAAGATCAGTAAAATGGATCTTTATTTGATATTGCTAACATTCCAATAATGCTTGTAGATGATTTTGTTCAGGACGGTTCAGAATTCAATATAGAAAACTATGTTTCCATTCAGACTTCAAGTTTAAATGACACCATAAGGGAAACTGCTGTTAATGTTTCGGTTGATGTCCAACAACCAACCTTACAAATAAACTGGTAGACTACTCATCCAGCTCAGAATCCGAAAACAATGAATATAAATGTTCTCCTAAAAGCAAGACGTTAAAAAGATTTGACTCTGATCACTATTTTCATGAAGACAAACATTCTGACTTTGGCTATTCTGGATCAGAAGATGTTGAAGAAACAGATTATATCACAACAGGCATTGCGGGCAATTCAGGGTTAAGAAAAACTAAAAAAGTATCAAGAAAGAAAAGAAAGCAAACTGAAAAAACGTTAGGGTCAAACAAATCCGTTCAAGACAATCCGTGTAAACATAAAAGATGAAAAAATGAATGTGCAGGAAAATTTACAGAACGACATGACACATTTGAATACTACTGGGGTTTGGGCAGTCATTCTAGACAAAGAGATTGGCTTTTATCATGCATAAAAGAAAAAGAAGTAAAGCAAAGGCGAACGAAAGTAGAACATAGTAAAAGAACTCGAAGCTCTAGTTACATTATTAAATGAAATGAAGCTGAAACTGAAGTGTGTCAGCAATTTATTTTAAAAACGCTTTGCATTTCACAGATGACACTACGATACACTAAGGATCATGCAGGTCCTGGTATATTTGCCAAAGCAGATCAAAGGGACAAACACGATCCGCCTCATAAAACTACAACCGAAGACAAGAAAAAAGAGTTAACGAATTTATCAAGAAGTTTCCTGCAGTAGCCTCACATTATTGTAGAGCAAGTTCAACTAAAAAATACCTACCTAACGAACTGAGAAATGTGTCTTTTTTATACCGGTTTTATGTAAAGGACCAACAAAAATTTTACAAAATAAAAACTAAAGTAACCCTAAAAGTATTCAGATCAATCTTTAAGAAAGACTTTAACATTGGCTCTCACCTTCCGAAAAATGATAAATGCACTATATGTGAATCTCGAAGAGATAAAGAAAATAAATTTAGCGAAGCTGAAGATTTGTTATACCAAACTCATATGAAAGATAAAGATGACTGCAAAAAAACAGCTTCTTTTTGACCAGAATATTGCAAAAGAAGATGGTAGTTTTGTTTGCGCAAGTTTTGACTTGCAAAAAGTTTTAAATACGCCCCATGGGGACAACATGCTGTTATACTATTCCCGTAAATATGCGTTTTACAACGAAACTGTGTTCGAAAGCGGAACAAGAAGTGCATATTGCTACCTATGGGTTGAAACAGATGGAAACCGAGGCACCAATGAAATTTGCACAATATTGCATAAATATCTGCTTGAAGTTGATGGCTGGGAAAACGTAAAAAGGGTTGCGTTATATTGCGACAGCTGCACTGGTCAAAACAAAAATAGGGCCATGCTGATCATGTTGACTACGTTCCTAAAGAGTGCCCGTAACATCCCTCATATTAAAATAACTTTCTTTTTACCTGGACATACCTACATGGCAGTAGATGCAGTCCATGCCACAATAGAAAGATTTATTCGTAGGCGCGATGTTTGGGCACCGTCAGAATGGTCCACCTTAATAGCAAATGCTAGGGTTCACCCTAAACCTTTTCAAGTTATTGGCATGAAGTATTCTGAGTTTTTATCTTGGAAAGCAGTGAGCGAAATTCATTTTACAAATAATACGAAGAACTTCGGAGATGGAACTCAATTCCAAATAAGTCAAGTAAGGATTGCATTTTTGGAAAAAGGGAAAGACGAAAAGAAAATTAAACATTCATATTCTGATACAGCTGAAATTTATATTTTGAAGATTTCTAGTGGAGCTCCTAAAGGTTTGTTAACGTTTCCAGAAATTACGATATGTAAAGCCCTATATTTTTCTATAATTTCAGGTAGAAGATCAAAGAATCCACAAAAATCACTGGAACCTATAATATACAAATGTCCTTTAGAAATATCCCTTCTAAATTTTCAAAATCTAATGGATCTTTGCAACAAAAAGCACGTTATCCCAAATTTTTTTAACGAGTACCAACAATTCCAAGGCCAGATATTTTAGCAGAAACTGACGACGAAGACCAATACCAAGACATAATTTAAAAAAAAGATAAAATAATTTTAGAATGTTATTAATATCATTTTCGTTTTTAAATACAACGCTTTAATTTATGCAATGAATTTTATTTCAAAAAAAAAGATATCGACAAAACATCATAAGTGTATCTTAAGCGACACATAAATATAAATGACTTTAAAAAAATATATTGACAAAGTATCGTAAGCTGCAAAATTACTTGAATGTGTTGAAGTTGACTGAAACTAACCAGTCTAAATTAAACTATAATAATACAAAAGTACACATGAAAAAAAAAACAGATTCAAGTTAAAAAACAAAATAATGAGGAGAATGTTTTGTCAAAAATATGTCGACTTACTCGTGTTTTTCTTAAAAACAACAAAGTTTTTTGAAAATAACAGGAGTAACAAAGTTTTAGGGCTCATAAAATGATATATTTTCTTAAATTTACTAATCTGTTGAAAAATGGTGACATTTTAAGGGTGCATCGCCCCTACATAACCCTTTCAAATGCCTTAATTGAACTATACTTACCATTGATTAATGTTCTTGGTACACTCAAAACGGGTGCTAAATTTAGCTTTTTTAAGTTAAAGTATTACAGAGATTATTGACTTTTTTCGAAATTTGACACCCCACTTTGAAGGCCTATAACTTCTCAGGGGTGCAACTTAATATAGGGGTAAGTTGCGTTAAATCACCATATTTTACGTTTACCTACATGCTCCTACCCTATGTCGGGTCTTATGCGAAACACCCTGTATACTTTTTTTGAATGATACAGAAATTAAGAAAATGGAAAGATATGAAATATTGGATTTATCTTCAAAATTTACTGGTTTTCCACCATTTAACTGGCCTTTTATATATTTTTGTATAAGCAAGCCCAACAGGTTAGAATTTCACTCACTCTTGTTAGGTTACCATATTGTTCCAGTGGCTACACACACCTGTAAACTCAAGTTCAGATACGTTATAAGTCAACAATTCGAGTATTGCACATTTATTCAGATTAAGTATATACTCAACACTACAAATACAAAGAAATGTTTGAATAAAATATTAACAAAACAATTAAAATTTCAATAACATAAAAATCAAATAAATAAAGATACAGTTCTGGGGGTTGCTAGAAAATTTAATAGCCAAATACAAAGTTTCCGAGATGAATAATCGCGGTTACCCCACTGAAGTAACTTGAAATTTGGCTAGACTATTGATCCTACAGGCTTTTAGTGTGGTATTAAAGGAATTGCATTACACAATAGTACTTACACCTTTATAGAATACAACCAAATTGGACAGAACATGCCACAAAATCACACTCAGTTGCACTTACACAAAACTGCAACTGAAAGTCATCGATCAGACCTTTTGGCCCTTCCCTTGTATTGTTGCTTTCTACTCTGCTCCCGAGGACATGGTTTTTACTTCTAAAGCTATTTCTATATCCCGATGCTGGTCACCAACAGCTTGGATATTCTGGTTGTAAAGGCATACTTTGGCAAAGTATGATAAATTGCAAGTTTTATTCTACATTCAGTTTCCCACCATATGTTCAGGTCAATATTTTCTGCACTTTATAGTGATACTTCTCACAGCATTAACTTTTTCCACGGGAGTAAAAAGCCCGAGATGTTGCTTAGACAATTTTATAGATTTGCAGTATTCTTGCACTTTTCCAGTCCATCAGTCCATCCACATAAAACGGTGGTGGTGGTGGTTTATATTGCATGGATTAGGTACTATTAAACATAACACAATTTTTTAATTATATATTATACAATGTAGGTGTACCTAATTCGTAAGATGATCCAGTCTCAAGCAAAATTGGCGAACCCATCGTCAGTGTGAACTACAGGAGATGCTTTAAAACTTGTTACCTTACTGGGTACTTGAAGAACCTGACACCATGTTTTAATTGCTTCTGTACTCTGGATCTATGTTTGCAATTACACACTGTTCTCCGTCTTCACGTCACATTATTATTTTTAATTAATTATGTTAGAATATAACCTTATACAACATTGACCACAGACCATTCATTTTGACATTAATTTTCATTTACGTCTAGCGGCCATCTTGCGATTTACCATCTTCCCTTCCCGGCGGCATGGACATACGCTCTATGCCTAAAGAAGGGATTGCCTTAATATAAAATGTGTTTACCATAGACAGGTAATATAATCAAACATACAAAATAGTTACCATTATAATTCTCACCACTATACGGCAATCATCATCTCTCTTTTTCATTGAATTTTAAAGTTATATAATATTATAAGGGCAACTCAGGCACATTCTGAGCGAATATTCGGTATAATAATCTATTCAAATATTCTCAGTATATTGATGAATAATTTTCTTAGGATGCGATTGAATGAATGTACTCAGAATATTCAAGATTGAAGTTTAAAATTCCATAAATGTTATTAGAACATTCCGAAACAAATATTCGGAAAAAAGAATGTTCTCACATTGTGAGAACATTCTGAGAATATCTTGTGCTGTATGGGCTGTATCTTTTCCATTAAATTTTAAAATTATATAATATTATATGGACATCTCAAGCACATATAGATTCTCCAACATATAGTTTGGCAAAGTAGTTGTTAGACGAGTTTAAAAGTCTACCCATTAAACAGAAAAGTTGTTCGGTGCTAAATTCTCTTGATTTTATTGATAAAATTAGAGATGTTAAATTATTGGAAGGTGAGATTTTGATGTCATTCGACGTTGCGTCATTATTTCCTAGTGTACCCACAAAACAAACGTTGGAGTATTTGGAAGAATTGTTAAAATTGAACAAGATAAGTGAAGACGTCTGCAAAGAATATTTAACTCTAACTAGCCTTTGTATAAAACAAAATATTATTCAATTTAACAATGAGTTTTTGAACAAACTGAAGGCACAGCAATGGGCAATCCATTATCTCCTTTTATTGCAGACTTGTTTATGAGTAGATTTAAGACGGTTAAAAAAAAAGGTATTTCCCTAGAGTTTGGTTTCGTTATGTCGACGATATTTTTGCAGTGTTTGACACAAATATATGTAAGGTTGAAGAATTTACTGAAAAACTAAATAGTCAATTTGATTCAATAAAATTTACCCACGAAACAGAAATCAACAATAAACTTTCGATCCTAGATGTAGTGGTTATTAAAAATAAAAATAATGGCTCGCTTGAATTCGATGTCTTTAGGAAGGAAACGGCTACTATTAGTTATATTCCTAACGATTCACATCATTCGTTTGCACAAAAAACGGTTAGTTTAAATGTCTTAGTAAACAGATTGATTAAATTTCCGTTAAGAAAAAATAGATTTAATACAGAATTAAAATACATAAAAAAATTGGCGAGATATAACGGCTACTCGGATGGTTTAATAGACAAATTTGTTAACAAACACAGAACAAAGAAAATGATATCTGAATGTACGACATTTAAGAAAGATAAAATAGAGAAAAAAATTGTGCGTTTACCTTATGAACCCCGAATCACAAAGGGTTAGGAAAGTATTTTTAAGAAAGCCGATTTACATTTGACTTTTTCGACGAAAAGTAATTTAAAAAATTTGTTGGGTAATACGAAAGACAAAGACAAAGTCACTGAAATGTCCGGTATTTATGAGATTAGTTGCAAAGATTGCGATCTTAAATACGTGGGTCAAACTAGGAGAAACATAGCCACCAGATTTCGTGAACATCTCGCACAGTTACGATATGGTACGGTGGACAAATCATATGTGGCACAACATATATGGGATAATCATCACCACATTGACAAAGAAAATTTGAAACTTGTCAAAAACGTTAGACATCAAACTATGCTTGATTCATTAGAAAGTATTTTTATATTAAGGTCTATTAAGAACAAAACTTTATTGAATCGTGCGGCACCTTTAATTTCTAGTCCTTTATTTTCACTTTACATTTGACCGCTTAAACACTCCTAATTTGTCTGTAGAATAATAAATTATGTCAATAACTCGACCGGTTTATACATGTACTAATCTATACGTTTGTCTCGACTTAAAGATCTGTTTGTTTTGTTTGTATCTATGAATTTAATATAAATACTATCACGAAGAATTAGCATCAATATAAATACAGTTTGTATGAAGTATTTTAGTTGAATTATATATCTTTTGTTAGAGTGTTAACCAAACACCCGGTATTAGTTTTTCTATTTAAAAAAGATGAGCGGAGTTAATGCTGGTTATCTAGCCAGATGTTTGTCGGCGTGTTCCAATATTCACATAGTAAATTTCTAGATCGAAAGGGAGCGTGCAGATTCTTTAAATACATCGGTTCCTTGAAAGCTATTATCCGTATATTAGATAAGGGCTCATAAATATGTCGACCAGAAGATTAAAAAGCAGGTCTTCGACCTCGTTGTTTCACCACACAATAAACAAACGATCGTTCCTGGACGACAATTTTACTTCGGACTAGTTCGTTTACCTTGACGCGATATAAATACATGTAGCTAGTTGTTTAAGTTAGAATTTGTCTTCCTCTGAAGATGTTGACTTTGTCAACAAAACGATCGTAAGGTCTCTGAAATAAGTGTTGTGGTGATTTGGGTGTTCTCAAAGTGTACTTATTAGTGCTCATCACAAGTTCCAGTTTTCACATAATATTCAATATAATTTGCACGCAAATGAAATTATTGGAAAGAATAGTAAATATCAACAGTAAATGGATATTAACAATAATAGTAACGAAGTTTGAAGATAATTTTCAGTACAAAAGGGCTATTCAAAATAAGCTTGATAATAATCAATTATCACGAAGTAATGGTGGCGAAAATAAAATCCAAATATAGACGGTCCAATAGCGAATAATCCAAATCTCCAATGTAGAAGCAATTAGAGACATTTTAAGCAGTAAGTCCATATTGTGAACATTGCAACTATAAACGTGCAGATTTTTACATTGTGTATTTAGTTATAAGGATTTTTCTTTTACTTTCAGGATTTTTGTGTATATTTATAACATTAACGGGGATATGTTGATAAAGGCCGAATTAATGACAGTCATAGAATATAGTTTGATTCGTTGCTACAATACGATTTGAATTTGTTTGTTTTATTAGCAACTTTATGTAGCGACTTCAATGTCCATAATAAGGAATGGCTAGGATCTTCAAAAACCGATCCACAAGGGAGAGCAGCGGAGGCCTTTGCAGTCAGCAATTCTTTGGCCAATATGGTTCAGCAACCTACTTACTTTCCTCGTATCCCAACACACAGCTCAAATCCCTTGGATCTCCTTCTTACTACAAATCCTGAATGCTATAAGATATCAGTCACCGCCCCCCTTGGTCGCTCAGACCACGGCATGGTCACTGCTTCCTGTGCAATGCAACCCGAGGTCACACAGTCATCACACCCACGTATCGTTTGGCACTACAACTCCGCAAACTGGGACGAAATGCGGGATTACTTTTCCTCATTTCCATGGGCGTCTGTCTGCTTCTCTCATCCTGACCCCTCTGATATCTCACAAAACGTCACCGAAATTATCCAAGCTGGCATGGAATTATTTATTCCACGTACACAGAAAACATCTTCAGCCACTCAAAAGCCCTGGTTCTCTAAATCATGTGACAAGGCCAGACTTGAAAAGGTCAAAGCTCACAAAACGCTTCTACACAATCCCAGTCAAGAAAATCGTCAAGCATTCAACGACGCAAGAAACCGCTATGTCCGCATTCTTTCTGAGGCAAAAAACTCGTTTAATAACCACATCAAAAACAAAGTCCTCTTTAGCTCCAACGGCGGCAAACCCTTCTGGACTCTTGCTAAGTCTATTGGGAATAATTTCTGCAAGAGCACGTTCCCACCTCTTGTCTCAGGTGATGAAATTGTTTCTACCGCCCTGGACAAGGCTGAACTTTTTGCTTCGTTGTTCGCCGGAAATTCTACTCTCAACCCACCTCCAAATGTTCAACCACCAATAGTCCCCAATGTCGCGCATAAAATGACTGATATCATTTTCAAAACTAAAAAGGTACGAAAGATGCTCTCTTCTCTTAATACCAGGAAAGCCTCTGGCCTTGACGAGATCCCAGCAATTGTTCTCAAAAAATGCGCACCAGAACTTGCTCCTGTCCTGACTCGTCTGTTTCAGATATCTTACAATAAAGGCATATTCCCTAGTAACTGGAAAACTGCTCGAGTACAACCCATCCCCAAGAAAGGATCCAAAGCGCTTCCTAGCAACTACAGGCCTATTTCTCTCCTTTCAGTCATCTCTAAAGTGATGGAAAAGTATATAAACACCGAACTACTAAAATTCCTTGAAAAACACAGTCTAATCCACGACAGGCAGTATGGATTCCGTCAGCGCAGATCGACTGCCGACCTCCTTTCCTTTGTCACCCATTCTTGGAACAAGTCTATGGAACAACATGGTGAATCCCAGATTGTTGCTCTAGACATATCCAAAGCATTCGACCAGGTCTGGCACGCAGCGCTGCTTAATAAACTTCTGGCCTATGGCCTACCACCAAAACTTTGTACCTGGACAGCAAATTTCCTCTCCAACAGGAGCATATCTGTTGTTGTGGATGGCCATTCCTCTAAACTGTATCCAATTAATGCAGGAGTTCCTCAAGGTTCAGCTTTAGCCCCTACTTTGTTTCTTCTCCACATCAATGACCTCCTCTCTAGCACATCCAACCCAGTTCACAGTTACGCGGACGACAGCACCCTCCACTCAAACATACAATATTCTAAGCCTGTCTCTTTAGCCCAATTAGATGAGGATCGCAGACTCATGGAGGGTTCTGTCTCCGTAGACCTCCAAAAAATATTAGACTGGGGAAGTAGAAATCTTGTACAATTCAACCCCACCAAAACTAAGTCTTGCTTTCTTTCTCACAAGAGATACAGCAGCCCTAGACCCATCACAATGAACAACCAAGTTATTCAAAGTAATGAGTCCTTTTCTCTTGTTGGCATTTCTGTGGATCGAAATCTTAATTGGCACCAACATGTTACATCAATTGCAGAAGCGGCTGCTAAGAAATTGGGTTTCCTCTTCCGGGCTCGCAAATACTTTTCACCAACTAATCTCTATACCTTATACACTTCACAAATAAGGCCAAACCTCGAATACTGCTCCCACATCTGGGGTGCAGCTGCCGCTTCTACACTCGCTATCCTGGACTCCATTCAAAAGAGAGCTATACGTCTCATCGGTGACCCTACCCTCACCCAAAGGCTTCCATCCCTTGCCCACCGACGTGCCGTTGGTGACCTCTCTCTCTTTTATAGATATCTGCACGGGCACTGCTCAGAGGAGCTTTCCTCCATAATTCCCCCACCTGCTGCCCCCAGCAGATCTACCAGGGGAACAGAGCGAATGCACCCTTTTAATGTCCAGGTTACCAGACATAGAACATCTTGTTATGCCCGCTCTTTTGTCCCGAGGACTTCCAAGTTGTGGAATTCCTTGCCGGCACATGTTTTCCTTCTCCTCCGCACCTCCAAACCTTCAAGTCCAGAATTAACAAGTTGCCCCTTTCCTCCTTGTCAACACCCACGGTACGATAGTATTTAGGCTGTAAGCCCTCGTGGTGTGTTGTTGACATAAAAAAAAGCTATGTCTCGAAAATAATTTAAATTATCAGGAATAAACATTATAGATGTTATTTAAATAGTTTGATTAACTTGATCTATATAAAAAAAGATCACTAAAAAAGCCTATATTCAAATAATTATAAATTAAAAGAATAAAATTAATAAAAACTCAAATGAGAATGTTATAACGAAATTTCTAACACTCTGGATTAACATGAATATAAGATAAGTTACATCAAAACAAAAATGCTAGCCCAATATTAGAAATCTACCCGTGAGATAAGAGACAAATTTGCAGATACAACGGTGAGTAAAGAAATATTGGCAATAATTTCATTTTTATCAATATTAATACTTTAAATGGGCAATAAAAATAAGTACTTTATAAGAAAGAGGAAAACCCATAATAATTAAAATTCTCATGCTCAACAAATAAAAGTGCAATACCATAGCAATATATATATATATATATATATATATATATATATATATATATATATATATATATATATATATATATATATATATATATATATATATATATATATATATATATATATATATATATGCTATAAGCTAGTGTAAATCAGTTATTTATAAATAGGAGAAACCCCTTTTTATATATAAAGCTTTCTCAATATCTTTATTGCTTCATCAGTCACTAGAAGGAATACAAACGTGACTATAAAGTAGGTAATTTATGTAGAAATGTACAAAATACTTGCAAGAAATTGAGCAAAAATATGGTAGATATAAAACTTTCTTACAAAATTACACTTATAATTTTGATAAATAAATATAAATTATGTGACAATATGTCAAAGTACACGATTGTCATTTTTTTTCCTGTAAATGAATCTTCTAAAGTTCGGAAAAGATGCCTCGAAGAGGACTTTTATAAGCCTATGCAGAAAGCGGCAATCGTCGCTACTGCCCACATTGCGCGGAGATTTCTGGGAAATGAAGAATTGAAGAAATTTTCATCCTCTGATGACGCTAACTTTGATCTTCAGGGCTTTAAAACGATGTGTTGAGGTGATTTGGGTTCACCAAATGTACTTATAAGTGACGCGTTGTTGTTTAGGGCCAGACACCTTTGAAAGTGACCAATCTGAGTTCAATCCTTTTGGTATCTGAGATACCTGGGATGGGCGACTGTTCCCCTTTGAGAAAGTGTGAAATTCCTTCGGGCTAAGTCCTTAATAATAATAATATAGTATTAAACGTATATTAATCTTATATAAATATGTTTCAAAAAATATATTGATAAAATAATGTCAAGTTGTGAGCGTTATCTTCCGTTTAGTTTTTTGTAATGCTAACTAAAACCCTTAAAAATTGCAATGCCTAACATTATTCGATGAGCTCTAGGTAAACAAATGGCAACATATTTTTTGACTGAAACGTTTTTTGTCAAAGGTGTACCAGATCTTAAAAATTAAAATCAACATAAATTTTTTTGTTTTACAACAAATATTTACCCTAAATAAATAAGTTACATTAAAAAAGCATTTACCTCTAAAGTTAAACAATACGAAAATGTAAATAAATAATGATAATACCACAGTAGACCCATATAAGATTGATGATAACAATTAAATACATATTAATTATTGTTTTTCAATTTTAGGGTGCATATACAGGCGCGGTGCGAGGCGATGGAGAAAATTATATCGGGTCAATGGACACATATTTCAGGCAAAACGTTTTAACAGGGTAAGTAACAATATAAAGAAAAGTATATAAATTGTTTAGGTTTTGGAGTAATTAATTTCTTTTTTTGGGTAATAAAAAAATATGACGTTTAGCGGGTTGGAAATGCCTAGTGTGTATTTATGTTTACTTGTTAAAATATTTCAAGAAATATAATAGTTTGATGCAAGTCATATTCATGAATGGTTTGTTTTTCGGTACAAGTGGAGGGAATGGCTGAAATTCGGGATCGAGTCGATAAATAGAAAAATAAAACTTAGTAATTTGGTACGTCAAAATTCACATTAATGTCACTATTAAGGTGGTTTTGGTATCAATTTTTGGAGCTGTTCCGTCAAAATTACATCTTGGAGTAAAGTATAACACTTATTTGTCAAATGATGTGCTGTAAAATTAGTAACAATAAAAATTAATATTACTATTATATAATTATAATATAGGTATATTCTTGAAATTTTTTTGGGTGGTGACGCTGTTAAATTGTCAAAAGCTATTGGTTATAAATTTTAAAAAATTGTTGCAAGATAAACTAATGATAATATAGTAAATTTGCAGTCCACTATCAGGTTTATACCTTACCTAAGAAGTGGGAGCTGTAATTTATATTTAGAAGTAAAACATTCTTAAATTTAAAGCAACGAGAAAATAACAGATCGTATTTTTTTGTCAACTTAATATAATTTCCTTAAAATTTCAAAATTTCTGAACGCAGCAAGTGGGTTATGGTCGCGATTTTTTATTAAATGCTCCAAACTCAATTTGCTATAAACCTAGAAAGTTGAATTTTGGTATGTAGTAAGATCATTAGCCGCGGAACATACCGACAAAATTTCATCAAATTAAATTTGTTATTTCTTAGGATAATTTTTTTTTTCCCGAAAAATGCATTATTTTTACAAAAACTAGACCGATCGAACTAGCTAACAAACTCTTCTGCGGTCTTAACAAAATGAAGATATTTGCCAAATTTCGTTTAAATTAGTTAAGTATCTTTTGAGTTATCGCTCGGATATATACATATATAATAATAATAATAATAATAATAATATAATAATAAAATAATTTATTGAACAATATAATTTTTTTACAAAAGGACTAACAAGATTAATTAGAGCCAGTTTGTTCAATAACACTAAAAGTCACCTAAGTTAAAGACTTGTAGGTGATACTACCCACTAAGCATGGTAACTTACAAATGCTTACCGCAACGTTAGATAATTTACCATTAAGCAAGTTAAGTTTGCAACATTTCTAAATGTTTGCAGCCAAAAAACCAATGCAAACTTACAAATGTAACTTTTACATAATTTTCAAATGTAATATCTCCTTTGCAGGCTTGTTGTTTTTCTCCATTTGTAAGCTCACGTAAAGTTACAATTGTAATGCTTCTGAAAGTTCGTTTTAATTAGTAAACATTTATTTGAATTCCCTCCATTTTCGTATTCGTGTATGTTCGATCGTATGTCATCGTCGTCCAATAGCAACATACAACACTAACGCCAACAGCGAACTGATTCTGACAATGCGCCCGGTATTAATGATTAATGGCGGATTGTTCTTTATATTATATTTATGATATCATAAGCTGTTATTTGATCTATGTATATTTATTTTTCTGGAAGTTTTAAAGATTGAACAATCTTATTGTAACCTGAATTGTTTGAATTTTGGGTAATTAGGTAATTTGTTGTCTGGAGTGTAGATAATGAAACATGGAGTGTATCGGCAATCATGTCAGGTAAGAAACCCTAAAACAGCGGCGATCCTTGGGAGCCGTCTACTTAAGGATCGCCGGTGAATTATTTTAAAATGGCTGCATTTATATTTTTGTTTCTTTTTATAAAATATACTTAACAAAAAAGAAAACCTAATTGCTAAATACGCATTTTGTTTCGTCTTTAGAAGCAGCCTGCAGATGTCTTACCTGGTCAGACTAATTCATTTTAAAACGTTAAATATGATTGACCCATGGAAGAATGAGGCTTATCCAGAGCAATCGACATCATAAGAAACAGTACAGTACTCATCAAGTTGCCAGGATTGCTTATTTTGTACATTGTCGCAGTATCCTAGCGTATGGAACATTCATATGGGTTAACTCGTCAGCAGCGGAACATGTGTTTATAATGCAAAAAAGAGCAATAAGGACAGTTAATGATAAAGCTAGCAACATCAATAACAGGTGCAGGCATGGATTAAAAATACAGTTGCACAAAAAGGAGAAAACAAAGCAGATGTTTGATTACTTGGGAATCAAATTTCTCAGTTTTTTACCTAATGTTATTAAGATGCTCCCACTAATGAGATTACAGTAGGCACTAGTGGATGTTATAAAACAAAAACCAAGGTGAAGGAATTTATTGGTGCTCTAAGCTAATGTGTAGTGTGTGTGTGTGTGAGTGCGTTAGGCAAAAGCTTTGGAAGGCAAGTTACACTAGCTACAGACTTTTTTTTATATATACATAATTCATTGTAGTCATAATTTTGTTTTACTTTAATTCAATGTTTCTGAATGTACACAGTACTATACTTACTCGATAGGGATAGTTAAGACATATGCGTTAACACTTTCTGAGAGGATCACCATATTTAAGCTATTTTCGCATTGAAGTTGTATTCATTTCCATGCGCTTGATTTATCCATTGCATATTCTTACGTTTGCATAATTAAACTTTTTCTAAAATCGAAATTAACGCACCATTTTAGATATTTCTTTTTTCACAATGGTGTTTGATATGTTGACTTTACATAGGTTACCACATATTTTAGAAGCTAAAAAGATTCTGGCCTCTCAAAATAAGTAATGCTACTACGTTTTTGTTATTGGTGTGTCACACATTTTCCTAAACGACAGAGTTATTTAGTAAAACAATATCAAAAACAATTAATTGGTATTCATTTAGAAAATAGAATTTTTGAAATCGGTCAATTAATAACGATATAACGAGTTCAAGTTATCTATTTTGTCGCTGAGTTTTGACTAGAACTGCATTTTAGGCAAAACATGGACACGCGCTATATGTCTTAACTATCTCTATCTAGTAACTATAGTCGGTACTTATAAAGACAGTTACTTAACATGTACATTTGATGGTCAATAAAATCTATATATCTATCAGCAGAAATGAATAATATGTTGTAAGTTCTTTAATTTTTTATGTAATAAAGATTTTATTCTAATTAACATTGTCTTAAGTCTTTTTTTACAGTTTTATAAGAAATATATATTATGTATAAATACACCTGTACCTATATTTAGTATTAGTTTTGTAACTTGAAATAAATTCAGTTAATCAAATACAGTTTCTTTTTTTCAAAAATGCTTGGACACATTGGCTAGTATTTCAAGTTGCAGTCTTTTAAAAAAAGCTATACAGTATGTACCATATTTGAAAAATGATTTCATTGCTAATTTCTTTAAATCAACCCTACGTTTTTGTTGACTATTTTTAAAGTTCTTACATGTGAGGTTGTAGAAAACCAGCAGATTTAAAATGTTTATTCATTGATAACTACATAATTTTTTTTCGTGCTTTCAACTCAAGATTTATAATAAAAATTTGAAATTTGGTGGTTTTGTATTGCTTGGTGTGTACTTTAAAAATAGTCAACAAAAAGCTAAGGTTGGGATTTACAAAAATTATCAATGACATTTGACACAAATTGTATAATATATTTTTGAAAAGATTGTAACTGAGAATATTATCTGACTCCGAGCATTTTTGAAAAAAAGCTGAAGTAGAATAATTGGAATTATCCCAAGTTACAAACTTGTACTGTATATATAATATATACAATTTCAGATAAGTTGCAAATGTAAGTTAAAATTTTACAATTTTGCTAGGCCCTTTTAAAATTGAAGCTTGCTGTAAGCTAACATTTGTAAGTATAAAGAAAGTTTGTAACAGCTCACTACAGTAAACTTGCAGTAAAGTTACAAAAGAAACACTTACATATGTAAAGTCACTGGGGGGAAGATTTGCCATTTGCAACAAACTTGCAGGAGGCTTTCTGCAAGTTATCTATCAAACTTACACTTGCTTTGGCAAAGATTCTGCAATGTTAATGCAATATTACCTTGCTCAGTGGGTAGCAACATGCTTCTCTTCAAAAGAAAGCTAGTACACACACACTCTGAAATTGTAAAGCAACCCAAACAAAAACCAAAACTGCAGACGAAAGTCAGGGATTCGCGGAAAATATAAAAAGTATAGTTATCCTTTTTCCACTATAGACACAATATTTACCCCTAAATGTTTTGAGCCACACTATGCGGAACCTACACACACGTACACATGCGCGGGCTCACCGGTCAGAGGCCAGGCACGAGAAACAAAAAATAGAAACCAAAAACTATTACACCAGTGTATTAACTTCTACGACCTTGTGAATTACTTCACGGTCTACTCCAGATATCCACTTTCAAACCTTTGTTAAAATGTCGAAGCCTATGCAGCTGGCGAATTTCGGCCGATATAGAATTATATATTCTAACGCAAGGGTAAGCATAGAAACGCTGTGCGATAGCCTTTTTAGCTCTTTTCGTTCTACATGCGTGAGCGCAGCGTCTCGTATTATAGTTATGGTTCAACTCCTTCAATTCACATCGATGAATCGAGTTAAAATAGAAAACCTGCCTAACATCCAGCAGTCCTGTCTCAGCATACAAAAAATGAGTAGAATATGTGTGTTCTTTACCATAAATCATCTTTATGATACAATTTGAGCAGTCTGTAGTTGAGCTATATGGAACTTTGCAGCACCACCTCAGGCTATTATAGCATAGCGTAAGTAACTCTCCACTAAAGAATAATATAAAGTCCTTAGGTGTTTGATGTGTAGCATCTCTTTCAATACCCTGAATTTTGGAGTAGATCTTTTTAGTTGGTGTGGATCTTTTTAGTTACATTTAGAACGTGGTGCTCCCATTTCATGCGTGAATCTATAGTGACACCCAAATATATTACATGATTCACACTCTATTTTCATGCCATCACACACTTCCAAGGTGGCAAAAGTTAGTAAGTTCTTTTCGTAACATGAAAATGATATATATATATATATATATATATATATATATATATATATATATATATATATATATATATATATATATATATATATATATACTCTCTTCGCCGCATTTACAGTTAACAATCCGTTTTTAAACCATTCCACTATCTTTCCTAACGATTTAATACGAAGAAGACTGTTTATATAAATATTAATATTATTAGTAATATTTGTAATATTATTTTTATTGTATTATTAATATTTAGTTGGTTTATATATATATATATATATATATATATATATATATATATATATATATATATATATATATATATATATATATATATATATATATATATATATACTCTCTTCGCCGAATTTACAGTTAACAATCCGTTTTTAAACCATTCCACTATCTTTCCTAACGATTTAATACGAAGAAGACTGTTTATATAAATATTAATATTATTAGTAATATTATTTTTATTGTATTATTAATATTTAGTCTGTTTCGATAATCTTTATATCGTTGAGCAATTTGCTTTTTCTTTGATTCACTGACATACCAATGCCCTTGGTAATCCAGTTCTTCTTCCCCCGTGCCCTGCATCTGTACCTCTCCATGCAGTGTCCAGTCATAGTTCGTAAATCTGATACAAAAGTTTCAGCAGCAATCTCAACATCACCCGTCACACAGATACAGGATCGGTCTTTATTGATAAACATGTCCTTTCGTTTTTTTTTTTAATTAATGCGATGTTTTTATATATTATTTTTAGTTTTGCTATGTTTAACTGCCATAGGAAATGAGACATATAGCACGGTAGTATAATGATCCGTTACACACGACTCCATTATAATTGGGTTCAAACTGCAGCAGCAACCTACAACGTTGGCACATAAATGATCTAAACAACTGCCATAATCTTTATATACTCTCAGATGATAGAATATTTAGATATTCGTGCATATCACTGCTATTGCTAAAAAGATCTATGTTGATTTCACCAACAACCAAATTAATCTGTTCTGACTTGGGCCGACGCTTCAGCCAAAGCGCCACATTATAACTTTTAATATCCGTAAAAGGAGGTCGGTAAACAGTCAGTATTATAAATATATTGTTATTGAACTCAAGGCCCACCTCCACAGCAGCTATTTCTGCCACTTTTACTACTTAATCCCTATGAGCAATGTCCTCCTTTACATATACTACGACTCCATCATTCTGGTTTATATCAGCACCGCTATAAACTAATTTAAAGCCCATCAATGAAATTAGGATCTTTAAGTTGCCATGTCTCTGTCAAAACTACACGTTGAAACTCACATTTCAACTCTGTAAACATTTTTTTTTTAATTTATCATAGTTTCTTGCAAACTACGAATGGATATGAAATAAATATATGGAAAACCCTTAAATGTGGGTGCGGCCAATAAGCGCTTTAAACTCGTCCGCAGTTTCGGCTGTTGCTGTTTGATGTCCATCGAAACAATTATCTCTCACAAAGTCATCCATTCCAAACAAGAATACACGAATATGTAAAATACAAATAAAATAAAATCCAATGAGCAGAACAAGGACATTAAAATGACACAAGATGTAAAACTTATTAATAAACCCGTTGGTGGTTTGGAAAAACAAAATACCACTACGTAAAATCCCAAAATGAATGTTATATAAGCATAAATAAAAGCATATGTACAATCTAATGTATAAATAAAGTTATAAAGGCAAAAAATAGCCAAAACAGTTACAAGATCACACAGTTATAAATATAAAACCTAACAAGCAAAACAATATTTCCAATCTATACACGCAGCTTAGATAAACATTAAGATTAACTGTGTTTACTTTTGCATTTGCTTTCTCAAAAGTTCGATATCATGTCTGACTGAAACTTGTTTTGCATAGTCTGGAGCTCTACAGCATGCAAGGATCTGACATAGTTTATGGTAAAGGAAAAGCTAATAGAAATTATGGTGTAGTAGTATACATTGAACATAACTTAAAATATAAGCATTTAAAAGTTAAATTTGAACGTACGGGACATTCTCAGATCATATTTCAGTAGGTACAAAAAGATAAATAGGTAACATTATAGCTGAACCAATACTGTTCCTAAACGTCAAAATGTTTGGGGTTGACATCTTTGGGTGTTTTCTTTCCAAACAAATACTTTATTCCTTGTCCCGACGCGTTTCGACCTTACCTAACAGGTCATCCTCAGGGGAATTTACTTGTCTTGCTAAAAAGGACTAAAAAACTGTATAGTTTTTTAGTCCTGTTAAAAACATTCAACTGTATAGGTAACATTATGATTATCGCTGCATACAGGTCATATTCAACTCCAGTACAGACTATTAACTTAGAAGAATTATGCAATTATCTAAAAGATGTGGAAACAGTGTCGAGCGTCATACATTTGTGGGTGATATTAATCAAAAAATCGTTTACTATGAAAATTTCGTAGAAGTACAAACCACTGTTTAATAGTAAAATAAAAAAGTTGAATCCACAGTTTTTTGCAACCGTTTACTCAGCGGGAAATAGAAAACGAAATAATGTCTTTAAACGATGCTAAAACACCTTCTGATGATAAAATAAAGACTGGAATTTTTTAAAGAGATGGCTGCAGAAATTTCTATTACCTTTCCTGAACTGTTTAATCCTTGTCTTGTGCAAGGGCTGTTCCTGTCGTATTAAATAAGAGAATAATTATGCCTTTACATAGGTTAGGTTAGATTGTGAGTGGTCCATATCGGTCCCTCCACCGCGACCATAAGATCTATTGTGGCTCACGCCTAATGTCTATATTTCGCCCAACAAATCCAGCCTCCTACAGAGGTCGATAACCTTTGCGGGCGAAAGTTGATCCAGATCCTCTGGAGCAAGCTTTACCTTGCCAAAGAGCAGGTGTCTAGTCCTATCCGCTGCCGGACAGGAACACAGCACGTGCTCTGCTGTTTCGTCATCCTCCATACACAGCCGGCACTCGGTCTCCTGACCGATCCCAATACGGTGCATGTGATGCCGCAAGCGACAGTGTCCTGTATACAGGCCGACTAGAGTACTCAGTTGTTGTCTGTTCAACTCTAGAAGTTTCTTAGCCCTTGACTCAGACAGGCCATTTATGAAGGCCTTAGAGTGAGCTAATCCTGGAAGATTTTGCCAATATTGAATTGTCCTTCTATCTGTCCAGGTCTTTAAGGTGCGTTTTGCTGTGCAAGATGTTATTCCCAGCACCGGTTCTGGTCCGACAAAGTCACACTGGGCACCACTCCTGGCAAGCGCGTCTGCCGCAACGTTGCCATCATGGTCCGAGTGACCCGGTATCCAGACCAGCGACACCTCATTACAGCTGCCCAATTCGTTAAGGGCAGATTTACAACTCCATACTGTCTTTGAATTGCACCGGTAGGAACCAAGAGCCTTTATTGCAGCTTGGCTATCTGCATATATCTTTATCGATTTGTTTGTGCATAGGTCTTTTAAGCTTTCCCTTGCACACACCTCGATGGCATAAACTTCTGCCTGGTGTATGGTTGCGTACTTGCCGAGGCTAGCTGATAGTCTAGCATCGGTGCTGCCCCCATATGCGCCGGCTCCTACTCCCATATTGGTTTTGGAGCCGTCAGAGTACCAGCAGAGATCCGCTCTCAACAGGGTCGATTGGTTCCGCTCCCAGTCCTCCCTTTCCGGGAGGACGGTCTTGAAAGACAGATCTCTGCTGATTTTTGTAGGCATCAAGTCCGAGACCATTCCCAGAATCCTGTGACAATCACTGTCATCAAGGAGCCCGGACCCCCTCAGACTGACTTCCCTCGGCATGTTATCTGCCGTTTGTGTTAGTCTGTACGTTGTCCACCTCGCCACCCTCTCCAACCATATGTGAAGTGGGTGAATATTGAGGAGGACCTCCAGAGCGACTGATGGTGCGGTGCTTATCGCTCCCGTTATCATCAGACATGCTTGTCTCTGTAGATGAGCCAGTTTGGCCATCGCGGTACCACGAAGTACCTTAGGCCACCAAACTATGGCTCCATATGTTATCATAGGTCTGATAACCACTACATAGAGCCAGTACATCTGTTGGGGGTTTGTTCCCCAGTTATTCCCACAGATTCTCCGGCAGGTCCACAGGGACATCTTAGCCCTGCGGATAACATTTTCTAACTGTCTGTCCCAGTTGAGCTTCTTATCTAGGATAACTCCCAGATATTTTGCTTGGTCCGAAAATGGAATGTTTTCCCCCATAAGATTAGGTGGTTTTAATTTGTCCAACCTTCTTCTTCTGGTGAACGGGACAATGATCGTTTTGCGAGGGTTCACAGACATCTGTTCCCTACGGCACCAATCATTGACTACATTTAGTGCTTCTTGAAGAGTACTAGACAGTTCCTCCTCAGATTTGCCTCTAACCATTATGACGAGATCATCCGCATACGCCTGGACCTCAACCTCCCAGAGTCCGAGGATAGCCAGCAGGTCGTCCACAAAGAGGGACCACAGCAGGGGGGATAGAACGCCCCCCTGAGGACACCCTCTCGCAGCCCTAACGCTGACCACCTCTCCCCGTAATGAGGTAATAATGGTCCGATTGTGCAGCATGTTTCCGATCCAGCCACAGATGGTAGGTTCCACCCCCCCTAGCGATAGTGGCCTCGTAGAGGGAGATCGGTAATGCATTATTAAATGCTCCTTCTATGTCGAGAAATGCCGCCACCGCAACCTCTCCATTTTCCAGAGAGTGTGTGATCTTCTCGACGAGGTTATTGAGCGCTAACTCAGTTGATTTGCCAGTTTGATAGGCATACTGGTGGGTATTTAGGGGGTTCTTGGGTAAGATGTTCCCCCTAATGTGTCCGTCCAGTATTTTTTCCAATCCCTTCAGGAGGAATGATGTAATACTGAGAGGTCTCAGTGAAGTAGGTAGGAGGTCATTACGTCCCAATTTGGGAATGTAAACCCCCCTAACCACCGTCCAGCTGGAAGGAATATACTTCCAGGCCAGACTGGCTCTGAACAGCCTGATAAGGAAGGGTAGGAGAATCTCCAGTCCCTTTTGTAGTAGGACCGGTACCATCCCATCCTCCCCTGGCGACTTGAATGGCTGGAAATGATTCACAGCACACTCCACTGCCGAGGCTGTAACTAATCTCCGAGCAACTAGCCAGTCCTCCCTTTGGGGGCGTTTAGATCGTCCCTCAGCTGGTAGGACCTCACCGTTGCTCAGGATCAGACAATCTGCAAAGTGTGTGTGTGCTAAGAGCTCTAACGTTTCTTTCCGAGATTCAGTAAAGGAACCATCTGGTCGTTTTATCGATCCCAGTTCCTGTACACGATCGCGTGAGAGAATCCTGTGGATTCTGGCGCTGCTGGGCAAATTATTAATGTCCCCGCAGAACCTCCTCCAGGACTCCCTCTTAGCGTTCCTGATCTGTTTATTATAATGCGTTAGAGCAGTTTTATATTGCTCCCAGTTGCCTGTAATCTTAGCACGATTGAAGAGACGTCTAACTTCTCTTCGTAGTTTATCGAGGTTATTATTCCACCAAGTAGACCCCCGACTGTCTCTCTTTGACCTCAGTGGACAGTTTTCGTGATAGGCAGAGACCACAGCTTCCCTAACCTGTTCGGCCGCAATCTCGATCTCATCACGATCCCTCACTGTGGGGATTGCGGACCCAAGTCTGCCGGCGAGGGACTGTTTGTATCCCTCCCAATCCGTCCTCCTCGGGTCCCGATACTCCACCACAGATCTAGGGCCTGTTTCAATCTCAAATAGGATATGGGCATGGTCTGAACATGAGGGTTCAGACGACACCCTCCATTTGAGGATTTTTGAGCTCAAAAGCCTTGAGCTGATTGTAAGATCTAAAACCTCTCTCCGGTTAGCTGTAAGAAAGGTGGGTTCCGAGCCTATGTTGTTGACAACCAGCTCCTCCCCTAAAATGTATTCAAATAGTGATTCACCTCGTCTGTTAGTGTCCGTGCTCCCCCAAGCCAAGTGATGGGAGTTCACATCACACCCCATTACGAGGTGATAGTTGTTCCTCTTGCAGTAGGCGATCAATTTCCGCACCTTTGCTGGAGGTGGTTGTTCTGCATCTCTGTCTCCAGGGAAATAGGCCGAACAGGCCACTACTTCCAGCCTGGTCCCCCCGGATGTGATCACGAGATGGATGGATGCCATGTCCTTGGTGCAGTACTCTGAAAGTCTAAAATACTGCAGGTTGTTTCTAATCCAGATACAGGCTCTGGGATTAGTACCAGAGCCCACCTCTACTATCTTACCAGAAGTGTTACCCAGCCCTTTAGTTCGTTCCGAATTCGCGGTCCAGGGCTCTTGGAGAAGAGCAATATCTATTTGCTCTTCCTTTAATTTCATGCTAAGGAGGTATGTCGCAGCCTTAGCATGATGCAGATTAGCTTGAATGCACCTTAAGTTGGTGGGCATGGGGGTAGGAATATAGGAATGTATGGAGGAAAAAGGAGTAGTTTAAGGAGCTTAAAGGAAAAGGGAATTATGGTGCAGGTTCCTCCTCCTTTTTAGGAGCTCGATAACCAAGCTTCCTATAGGAGGGTCTACCTTTGGTAGTCGTCCTAGGAGTGGACTTTCCTTTCCCCTGTTGTTTCCCTCTGGAGGTTCCAGTGGAAGGTTGAATCCTGCCACCTCCTCTATTGGGTCTGTGTAAGTCGTGTCCATGTTTGGTCCCACGAGCAGCAAGGGAAAATAGACCTCCATGGAAGAGCCCCGCATCCCATGAATAGGCATTTACACAGGGAGGTCGCCCGGTTTCCCTGGGGAGGGTTAACGTTAGCGACAGAATTACCATCCTGCCAATGCCCGGCCATATCGGTCAGAAGCATCATCGCCTCGGCACCAACCCGCCAACGACCTTGCGATGTGGGTTTTTTATAGAGGACTCTCCTCGCAATGCCGGCCAATTAAGGCAAGCATTCCCGGTCCTCCTAAGACATGACTAGGAAGGGTTACGGTTTGGTTAGTTCATTTAGTTCACGTCTAATAGTAGACGCTATCCAGGGTGCACCACGGGGAGGCGAACTAACTTTACACCCCTTTACATAACAAAGGGCAGTCACAACTGTTGGTAATTAGAGGGCCAATAACGTTGCTTTCGAATTGTACCATCAGTGGGTATACTAGGATGGGTTAGATCTCTAAAAGAGCAGCAACTATTAACCATAATACATTTAATTACTAATTAATTACACAAAGTATCTCCAAATATAGCCACCTAACTTTTGATTAGCGACATCTGTCTGCAGTGGCATCTTCACAAGAGGCGCAAATGAGCACTTGCACCCCCAAACCAAAACAGGTTTTGTAATCAAATTCGACATTAATATTATCAGATAGTTAATTTTGTAATACTCAATATTCAATTGAAAAAGATTGATCAAAACTGCTTTCCACTTTCCACGCCCTTACTAACTTACTCTAAACTAGTTTTCGCGGAGCATTTCATATCTGCCCAGCACCTTGCAATATAGATACATGCAATTTGGAGAAACCGGGACGGCTCGTGATGTCGATCTCTAGCAAGGAAGCGTAACGGGAGACTTGAACATTGCTCACGCTGAACGCTGAGATCAGCAGGAAATGTAACACAACGAGCGATTGAAGTATTATATATAAGTATTAAATAAAACGGCCGAAATATCGTTGTCAGTTTATGGTTTGAACATGTTGTGTCGTATAAGAACATTGGGTGAGTGTAAGACAAAATGTCTGTTCATTTCGCCGACTATTATAAAATCGAGCGAAGAAAATTAGTTCAGTTACAAGTGACATTGCTACATAAACATAAACAGTAACATGAATCAGAATAGCGTTTGTAATTTGTTACATAATTTGTATTTTTCAACTGAGAAACTGGAAACTAGGAGTATAGGCCGTTCTGTCCAGATTTAGATATTCTACATAAGCAAACTGCTAAGGGAAAAGACGTTGTTCGGAACTTCAATAGAGTTGGTTATACAACGAATGAGTGGATTTGTGGGTGCGAAGAAAAAACAAAGAAAAGTATTATGGAAATATGGAACGTTTTTTCAATTACATATAGCTGTATAATAGATTAATATATAATGTCTCTTGTGTCTAAGATTTCCATGCCTATTTTCTTCGAGGTATTTTTTATGTGTTTTACCAAAACAATTATTAACATCGGCTATAACGGCGCTCAAAAATTTGCTTTGAGAAGATGCTTAGGTCAAAACTTAGATAAACTTTTGGCTTCTTGCACCCCTATTACTCATAAATGTCACGAGCCGCCACTGCTGTCTAGCTCGCATTATTCCCACCACCACTGTCAATCTGAACTCCAGTGTTTCTTGGAATCACTAACAGAATACAAATCTGCCAAAAAAACGTCGAAAAACTGTTAAAAAAAAGTGAATGGTTGTTTTTTGAGCGCAGAGTGTGCTATCTAAACGCCAGCTTAGTTTCCCAAAGGGTAGATCGGCACATGATGCTGTGGTCAGCTTGGTTGGTAATAAAGGCTTTAGGTGCTTTATATATATATATATATATATATATATATATATATATATATATATATATATATATATATATATATATATATATATATATATATATATATATATATATATATATATAAAGCATTAGTTGCAAAAAAATCATTCCTCTGTACGTTTGTAGATTTATCTAAAGCCTTTGATTCTGTGGATCATTCAAAGCTGATTCAAAAGTTAGAAGCTTATGTAATAAGAGGACGGACAGACCTCTTAATCCAGTCATGTTTGACTGACTGGCGACAGTGTGGTAGGTTTGGTGATAAATCCAGCGAAGACAGAGTGATAAAGTATGATGTTCCACAAAAATCAGTTTTTGGCCTAATATTATTTACCATCTATATATATTAATGATTTAATAACACATGAGTCACAGTATGAACTAATCAGTTATGCTAAAGACGCAGCAGTATTCTATAGCGCAAAAAGTTTGGAAATGCTGAAGCATAAAGCTGAAACAGATTTTAAGATGATAATAAACTGACTTTCGGAAAAGCCCACCTACCTTGAATCTAGATAATACCGTATTCCTTCATTTAACGTCTTACGAAAAATATAAAATATAGTCATCTTTAAGTCTCTATACAGTAGGAGAATTGAGGATACAAGCGCCAACTTCTGTTACGTGCCTTGGTATTTATGTTGACAGCCATCTTAGATGCAATGAAACATCTTGTTAAACGGTTGCGTCCATTTATTAGTAAGTTTGGCACTTAAAAGAAATTTTAAACCTGCTCCTTAGAGCGGCGGATAAGGGTAGGTTTGGTTGTTGTCTCAATTTTCAAGGAAATGAATTCTAAGGCATTCATTGTTGTTGTCATCACTTGGTGAAACCGTTTTAATACTAAATACAGATATAGAGATTTCTCTCAGGCTTCACAAGTGTTTTTTTTTCTGTGTAGCCGGGTCGTCGTTTTACAGCATCATGAGACAGGATAAAATTGAACTTATTTTTACCCAATCATGACAACTATAAATAAGCAATCCGTTGCTACATTAGGATGTTTTGATAAGTACAATTTGGAGAACCCAATTCATCACAATACAGTTTTTTGACCCAACGATCGTTTTGCTAATAAAGTTAGCGTCATCAAGTAACTAAGACTTAGTTTACTCGTTCTCTTGATGACTCATAGGATGTTTTGGTCAAAAAATTCTTTAAAAATGAATATAATAAAAATGACAGATGGCGGCTTTAAAATGTCTAGGTGGTGTAGGTCAATATTATCAATATTCAACATAGATCGACAGTGTGTTCAACTCTAAACCTGAATTATTAATAGCATGGCGTTTACCTGCCTCGTTATTAGTGTAATTGGTCTAGTCGGTAAGGTTTATTAAGTCAGGCACTTTAGTAATGGTACTTAGCGGATTAAGTGGATTAGAGGTATTTCTTGAGTCAGGTAAAAAGACAGTTGAATTTATATTGATTTTTTGCTGATTTTGTGTTTGTATTGATGATATTTATATAGTTGTACAAATAATTGGAAGTCGAATACCGTCATATCTCTCATTTAAACAATCGGAATGTTTTCGATCTCTGTCATTTTGTAGATAATATTGGCTTTTGAAGTTGTAAACTGGGGCTATTTTTTTCGAATTGTTTAAGTCTGTTTTTTGTCCTGTATGAAAATGATAAAAAATAGAAGAGTACGCTTTTTCTTTAACTCCTTTTTTGCTTTATTTCTTCCAACGTTTCTAATTGTTATTATTTGTATTTTAATTAAATATTATCTAAATTCAGATTGTCGAAATAACGAAATAATTGTTACTTTATGTTTCCCTCTATACAGCGGCGACACACGCCTACCTTCTTCTGTAAGTACACAATCTATGAACCTTAGTGGTTGCTATGTGACTAAGGTGAACGTTGTTTTGTTTGTTAACAAGCAGAGAAAAAACAGAGAACTGTCAAGAATGACTGAGAAAAACGTTTTAACTTTCGTGTTTAAATCAGAGAGACTCAAACAAATACATGTAGTAGTCCCAACCCTCTGCCAAGAGCTACCCATACCTTGCTTGCAGTGAACAATGTCGGCGATTTCTTAGTAATAGCGACTTAATGACGTTTCCTGCGGCAATTTTCTAGAAGTTTCAATGGCGACAAGCTTATCATGTGACCAACGCTTGTTACTGTTATGCAGCAAGGCTACAACGCCTTGACTTACGAGGATAGCAGTGGAAATTTTCGTATCCAGATATATATACACTGTTCTTTTTTCTATGGTAGCGTTCTTGCGTCATACCGTTAATTGCAGAACTGTTCTGCATTGAAGGTTGACATGATAACTGAATAATTTTTGCCGCTGGACGACATTCAATTTAGTATTTATTTTGGTAAAGGTTTACTTTCGGGGCGCGTGTTCGATTTTTATGAAATTTTGTATATAGACGTGTTTTAGGGTGTAAATGACAAAAATCACAATAAAAATGAAGACAGAAGCCAACTTTTGGAGTTATTTGGACATTTTTGTAGGAAAAAAGTAAGTTGTACTCACTTTTGCGGCATGTTTTACACATTTTCGGGGGTCGTTCGTTTTAAATTAAGCTAAAAAAGAATGTATTCAACTAATCTTATTCATTATCACATAGTTAGTGCACCCCCTTAACTAACATTAAAACTTTCAGTAACGTTCTTTTATTTACATTGATGTTTCAGGGCATATTTAAGATGTACTTTTAATTCCTATCTCACACCCTGTTTTAGTAGAATTAAATTAAGACTACGATTGTCCATTTATTAATTTGATTGGTCGCAACACAATAAAAAGACCCAAAAATAAATAATTAACACGGAGAACGGTGTAACTTTTTCAGTACATACTGTGTAAATTAACATCAACCGATGCATTGTATTTGAGCAAACCCTGGGGGGGGGGTCGTTAAGCCGTCGGTATCGTGCCCATGCGAGGGAACGTTAAAGATCCCTACTCTCCTTACAGAAAGGCAGATGTTTGGCAAAATATTTTTAGGTTTTCTGCATTTTAAAGGAATGTTCTATTTGTTTTAGTATTCATTATTTTTTCTTCTAATATTGGCATGCCAGGTGCTAAATAGGAATCTATATTTAAATTTTCTGTTTTGATATTGTCTATAATTATAATGTCATCGGTTTCGTTTACGTTTTTTATCATTGATTGGTTACTTTTGTCCAATGGGTTTATTGTTATACGAGAGAGCGCTACTGCTTATTATAATTCTTTCTCCATAATACTGTAAGTAGATTCCGTTTTATATGACGTTATACTTGCATATGCGTTGGGTTTGTCTGAATTTGGGCCTCTTTGGCTTGATATAGTGCTAGTTGGGAGACGCCTGTTAAAATATTTTTTCTTGAAATATCTAAAGGTATTAATACTGCTAAATTTATTAAGATGCTTTTTCATTAATTAAAAGCATATATAATATATTCTTTACTATTAATATTTATTTTTCTTTGAACACCCAGTTAATGGATTAGTCACATGAGCAAAATTTCCCATTAATTTTCTATAATCACCTATTACTCCTAAAATGATATTATTTCGTGTGGCGTTTTTGGTGCAGGGAATTTCCTAATAGCATCTGTTTTTCTTAAATTTGTTTTAATTCCGTCTGATGTTATAACGTGTCATTAAAATTCCGCTTTGTTAGAAAAATTGTCTCTATCAATTAGTAGGTATTATTAAACTGCTTTGCCTAAATCATTCTAATATAACATTTCCATATGTTCTTATAATGAAGTGTAAAATACTATGATCTTATCCACATTAACTAAACAATTTTTAAATACTATAATCGATTGATGCTATCCTAAGAACGGCCTAACTTATCTTATATTTTCTCAATTTTTGAAATTTGGTGTCTACCTGGAATTGTTCTTCATTTAGTTTTCTGTATTCTACAATTATGCATTTATACTTTCCACTGGCATCTGCTAGTTGGGTACCACCCAAATTGGTGACTAACTATGGCCGAATACTATGCCTAATTTTTTTTTTAATTTAATATGTTGTATATTTGTATATCGACTTCTGGTTTGTGTATCTGCGGGTACCCATATCATTTTGCTTTTACCAGTACTCAATCTTCTAATATAAAAATGAATACTTTGAAAATTCTTGGCAGGTAATTGGGGAATATTTAATTTATGTGGAAAAGGTGCACGGTAGGTTTTTGGTTGAAAAAGGATTTGAAGTAGAATGTTAGTAAAATTTGAGGTATTTTTATTTAAAAAAAAACGTTATTTTTGTTATTGTTATTATTATTAAAATTAGCTTTTTCGATTATCTTGTCTCTATAGTCATAAATTTCTTTTAAAAATAAGAATTTTGATGGCTGTTCTATATATTTTTTTGGCTCTGTTGACCTTATTACTATATCCAAGCGATTACTAAGACCTGCTATAAATGTGTTTTTTTTTGGCTTTGCTGTTGGTACATATTTTGTTTTAAAGCTACAGCGGCTTCTTTATTTTTATTAAAAATTAACTTGGAGATTAGTCATTTTTCTTCGTATCTGCAGCTATTACTAAACACTAATGAATCTTTATTTCGTTTTTGTATTAACGTGAACAATTCTCATAATCAGCTAGTATCGTCTCCTTGACTGTGAAGTTTTGAACTGTCATTTTTTAAATTTGCCCACGACTTAATAGTATCCGTATTAATAATTAATATAGCCTGTCTTATCAATTTCTTCAACATAACGAAATACTTTTAAAAAATATCTTTTTGTTTTCGACGTAAAATTGGTTCATAAGCTTTTACAAAATTCCCAACATTTACTGGTTGTCCGTTAAACTCTGAAATTGATTTAAGGCAAAAGTTATATAATCCATTAGCCATTTTTCATTATTTACTTATAAATTATTAATAATAGGAACTCCGTAAACACTGTTATCTCGAAAACTTATTTGTCCTAATCGATATTGTAAATCGAGTTAGTCTGTAATATCGTCGTCGAAATCAGACATACTAATAAAAATAATAATAATAATAACAACAACAACAATAATAATAACAATAATAATAATAATAATAATAATTTATTTACTGATAATATATAGTCTGACTTTTTAACAAACAATACAACAACAATATAACAGAATTAATATTGAATTTTTTTTCCCCCAACCAGCAAATAATAATAAACCGACAAAGTCCGAGACTGTGTGTCGGTATAATTCAACATACATTTGCCTACCTTGTAGGGGATTGAACATAAATGTGTCCCGAACTGAACTTCCATAGTGAACAAAAGGAGATTTCCACCACATACACCCACACACAGAGAGGTACCTACATACATTCGCAATCCTATACACTCGCATACTCTCTCTCTCTCTCACTATCTCTCTCTCTCTCTCTCTCTCTCTCTCTCTCTCTTTCACTTAAACACACACACATGCACACAAATTATGCAAATCCTTCTATTACAATTTTAAAACCAAATCAGCGGCTTTTCAAATCGACACTCGACAATATACAGTCTGATTTTTTATCAGCAAATAACAATATCAACATTGACATTTTTTCCACGGTTATTCTTTCTCCCTTTTTTTATACACAATCAGCAAATAATAACAAAGCGACAAAATCAGAGACTGTGCGTCGGCAAAATTCAGCATAGATGTGCCTACCTTGTAGGTGATTGAACAGAAATGTGTCCCGAAAACCAAACTCTCATAGTGAACAAAAGGGAATTACCACCAGATCTACCTACACACAAAGAGCTACCTACACACATGCGCAATCCCATACACCCGCATACTCTCTTTCTCTCTCTCTATTTCTCTTAAACGCATACACACGCACACATATTTTACAAATCATCCCATTACAATTACTAAACCAAATCAGCTGTTTTTCAAATCGACAATACTTCGCACAAATTTCCGTGGTACTGCAAGGAGCCAAGTTTTTACCCTGCTTCTGAAAACGAACTCCGATCTTAATTTTTTTTATTTCTAGTGGTAGTATGTTGTACAACCTTGGTATAATACCTCTGTCCTACAGTTTTATGCACGCTAGGAACCTTCATGTACTGTTCTCTTCGCCCTTCATAGGTATGATCCACAATATCAAATTCACCCTTGTGCTTATAATATAATATGCCAAGGCAGAATATGAGTACAACTGTCTCATGTCTAACACATTGGCCTCTGCGAAAAACAGATCACTGGGATACACCGAAGGTTTACCATATATAATTTTCAAGAATAGTTTTTGGAGAACTTCCAAATGTTTAAATGGCTTGCCAGCATTCCACTCCACGCCATGATTTCATATCGAAGTAGACTTTCCACCAGAGTAGAAAATATTATTTTCAGGTAGTGCGTCTTGAGTAATTTCTTAAGTTGTTTTACATTATATATGAGCCCCCGTAATTTGTTTACCAAATCTGCAGCATGCGAATCCCAGCGTAGGTGTCTGTCTACAGTAATGCCAAGATATTTAATGGCGTCGGCACTACAAACGATAAAACTCTGGTCAACAACAAGAGGACCCATCTGTTGACAGCCATTTTTTACCGTTGAAATATTCCCACACTCTCCTCATCCCAACCTCAGCCTCAATTTTCAGATTATCCCAGTTTTTTTGCAGAAAAGAATATGGCTGTATCATCAGCAAAGCTAATGATCTGTCCAGAGTTTTCAACCTGGTATAAATCACTTTATACACAATCAGCAAATAATAATAAACCGACAAAGTCACAGACTGTGCGTCGGCAAAATTCAGCATAGATTTGCCCACCTTGTAGGTTATTGAACAGAAATGTGTCCCGAAAACCAAACTCTCATAGTGAACAAAAGGAAATTACCACCACATCCACCCACATATATGTTGAATAAAATTGGTCCCAAAACCGAGCCCTGTGGGACACCACAACTAATATACCGTGCTTACACTAAAGACGCCTTCAACACTTGTACACTGTTTTATATTATGCAAATAGCTTTTCATTAAGGTCAAAGGAAGTCCCCTAAAACCCACGGATTCCAGCATTTGACAAAGAACCTCATGATCAATAGAATCAAATGCTTTCGATATATCCACAAAGACTACCAGTGGTGGCTCAGACTTATCAACAGACTCATATACATATTTCATCAGCTTTGCTATAGCATCCTGGGTCGACCTTCCTGTAAAGCTATATTGAAACTCAGAGAGTATGTAGTTTTTTGACAGATAAGAGTGTACTCGAATTGCGATAACTTTTTCTATAATTTTTGTTATTACACTCAATAGAGATATTGGCCTATAGTTACTGATACGTTCTCTACTACCACTCTTGAAAAGAGGCTTAATGACCGACACTTAAAAATGTCTGGGAACAGACCTGTATCATTTATTTTATTTATAATGTATACCATAACATCTACTACCTCCTCTATTACTTTTTTAATAGTTCTAATAGTCAACAAACCGATTCCTGGGGCTTTTCCCAATTGTAGGTTTTCTACAAATTTTCAGACTTCGGTTGCATCGGTATTTGCTAAGAAAATCGTGTTCATCCAATGATGCCTGTTTACCTTGATGTCTGGTTGTTTTGCCTTTTGATTCATCCCGCTAATTTACTCCCTACTTCTGTAAAATAAGTATTAAAAGCATCAGCAACCTCTTTTTTATCCCTCAAAATTACCCCAGAATCTGTCTTAAACCTCTCCTCACACACGTCTCTACTTTTGCTTTGACCACTTAGTTCTTGGGCAGTTTTCTGGAGTCCACTCGTACTTTTACCTTGAAGTTCAACCCGTGTCATATAGTAATTTGCCTTTACATTTTTATTAAGCGGGCCAAATAATTTCTATAGCTATTATTGGCACTACGTTTAACCTCATCATTAGGATGCCTTAACTGGGCATGGTACTTCCTGTTCTTGGTATCTACAGATTTTACCAGCCCGGCAGTGATCCAACTTGAACATTCTTTGTCCTTGCATTTAATTCTACTAGAACCGTTGTTAACACTTTTGACTAACTTTGTCATAAACAATTCTGCCGTAGTGTTGGTTTTATTCGCAGTATATACTTCAGTCCGTTGGTCATCTGCCAAAATTCGTTTTAACCTTTCGTAGTCGATAAAAATCCTAGATTGACTAACTGTATTTTTGGGCGGTTTTTTAAAATTTACTGCCAACCCTATCATGAAATGATCAGTTATGTGAGTCTGATAAATAGACGGTTTTACTTCCGAATCATGTTTCCTACATTTTATAAATATATGATCACTGCATGTTTTTGACAAACCCTGTACCCTTGTGTAATTATTAATCATAAACCTAAACGAATTTGCATAGAGTATGTTTAAGTATTCCTCACTTATGTCTGAACGAGCCGCAATATCTATATTAATATCACCAAGATAAATGTGGTAGTCATATTCATCACTACCCTGGGTTAAGTGACTGCATAATCCCTCATTATACTCATGTGCATCCGACGATGGAGTTCTGTACAGTCCCGTTAGGAAAATAGATCTGTTTCCAAACTTCAGCAAAACCTCAAAATCCCTTGTTTCAGTAATAGTTACAATATGTGAAGTAAATTTGAGATGATCTTTTATATACACCAGGACTCCGTCATTTTGATTCAGTCTACCGCCATTGTAAATCATTGAATAACCCATAAGATGATACGAATCAACGCACTAATGTACCTGCCACGTCTCGGTCAAAACCAAGCAATCAAAACTCTCATCCACAGCTCCCAGCAACACAACAAACTCATCAATATTCTTAGCAACACTCCTAAACAATATAGGAAAACATCAAATAAATAATAGTACACAGATTACAATGTGATTATTACAAATGACTGTATTGGCTCTACTGCTTGGGTGGTTCTTCTAATTCCATGATTGTTGTTGCCCTTACTTGGTCAAATTGGTCCATACTACATACAGTCTGCGAGACCACTTCTCTGGCTTCACTGTTGGGTTTGGTTTGTGTAAGTGAAGGACGTATGTGGTTCTTCTAGTGTTAAGTGTCGAAATACAAATGATTCAATTTTTTGTTATTCTTCAGTTGAAACCTACCGACTACGCCAGTTTATTTCTTAGTCAACGTAACTAAATTTTAAAATATTTATTGACACGACTAAGCACTAGTGTGCTTAGTATACTATTACTGCTTATTATACTAGTGTATAATAATTATAAGACCTTAAAATATAATATTGATAATATATATATATATATATATATATATATATATATATATATATATATATATATATATATATATATATATATATATATATATATATATATATATATATATATATCTACAAGTAGAAAGTCCAACAATGTTGGATTAATTAATGTAGAATGAATATCTGTAATAATAATGCCGAGCTGAATAAAATATCTTGTTTTTTATAGGCTTAGACTCGGTTGTCGATGATAATGCTGCCGTTAAGTCTGGAAGTCACACGTGGTTGGAATACAGTTAGCTTCTCAGTGTTCATTAATTTGATGTTGTATCGTTCTCTTACTGTTTATTGTATTAGTACTTTATATTGTTAATAGTCAATTGTGTTAGGTACTATTATCTTGCTATTGCAATTCATTCTCTAATGTCCTGGAAGGCAGGCCACATCTAGCTAAGATATTTTAGACGCGTTTTTATTTACATTAGTATAACAAACTAACGAACTCTAATATGAACCTGATCAGTCTGTTTTTAGTGATGGTCAGAATGCCTCTAGCCTTACATATGTATAAATGTATAATCAACCACAACCTTTATTTACAATCTTTATATGCAAGTACAAACTAAATAGTTCATTAAATAAGCATTAACATCAGTAGCTGAAAGCACAAATCGCAACTGAAAGGTTATAAACTGAAATTTCTCTGTGTTCTTTCACTTAAAGGAATAAAATTTGGCTAGTACCGGAAACAACTCTCACAGCATTCAAACTACAAAGAAAAACATATGTGTATAATTGCTAAATAAAAGTAGTATGGTGTCGGCTGTGGCCCAACTTATAAGAGCACTTAACTCTAAATATTTCATGACTAAATTCAGTCAGCTTTTTCTATACTTTGTACGTAAAAGTTTTATTTTATTTTATTGGTGGGCACTGCATTTATCAACCATGTAGTTTCTACGAATCTTTAGAATGTTAACATCATGCAGCTTATCAGATATGGTGGATTTTTTTATACCATAACCAAAGCGTAAACAGGAATTCTGCACGAGTTTTATGTGGTACGACCTACACAAATCTAAACAATTTGGAAACACCTCAGAACAATACCTGTGAAACGCTTCCTTCAGGTTAACACTCTAAGATATATCATAAAGATAAATTTCGAATAATATTCCGGGGTGGCTCGTCTAATATAATCTACCTACTTATCAAAACACCATAATCAGCAGTATCTAAGTCAACCGAGAACTTCAAGAAAACTAGCAGAGGGCTTACAGTATTTCGTCGTACCAATTGTAAGTGACAAAAATGTTTCCGTGAAACTATATAAGCCTACGGAAACCAGACTAATGACCGATAATCTGACAGTATTGATGACTTCTCAAGAGACTCACAAAGCCGAATCTACATAATCCTTTGAAAAGGTCAAATGACGATGAGACTAAATTTTTAAAATTTATTATTTATTTCCTAAGAACAAAATAGTGAATATTAAGAAAATAAAAAAGAATATACTATGAGTGTGATGTAATCAACAACTTAATTATGACAGTACCTGGTCAAAGTAACATTTAAACCGCCGTGATCCATAGCTGGAGAATATGTTGAAATTAGAACATTTACAATAGTATTTTATCATTAAAGGCGTATTTGATGTCAGGTTTATTATTACATCTTTCTGCATCGACCCAGTTTGCACAGAATGTTTAGTAAAACTTTATACCTTATACTTTTTTAAATTGAATTGTGCAGTAAGTTTAAGCTTATGTTTTATTTCTGCACAATTTAAAATACTTTTGGCTAAACATTTATTCACGTTTAGATCCGAATTTATCAAAATTAGAACTTTTCACTCCTAAGTATAATCTATCCTTTATCGTCCTGCCATCGTCTTTCTAATCGCGTCATTGTAAAATTTGCTTTGTACCATTTCCAGTTAGATTTATAACAAGTTTTTTTTTTAAATTTGGTTTTATTATCTAATAGCTCGATAACTTATGGTTGTTCATAAGTTAAGGACAATATGCCTTTTCCATTTTGAAAGTTCTATACAGTGCCTCCGTATAATATGATTAAAATCTCAAGATATTATATTACGATCCAGAATGTTAAAACATTTAACCCCAATCTAAAGAATGAGAGTAGATAGTCCGACACCTGGGACCATCCCCTCCACTTTTTTCTGCGCATGCGCGTGACGTCATGCGCATGCGCTGACCTGTGACAGTTGACAGCTGACCTGTCAGTTTTGACAGGTGTCAATGTCACC
Source organism: Tillus elongatus (assembly GCA_964006375.1). Classification (NCBI taxonomy): domain Eukaryota; kingdom Metazoa; phylum Arthropoda; class Insecta; order Coleoptera; family Cleridae; genus Tillus; species Tillus elongatus. Next base: position 54,529,840 of record OZ023268.1, read on the forward strand.
TGACCTGACAGCTGTCAACGTCAGTTGTCACCTGACCTGACAGGTGTCAATGTCAGCTGTCACCTGACTTGTCAGTGTTGACAGATGTCAAATGTCACCTAACCTGTCATATGTCACATCTGTCACAAGCGTTCCAAGATGGTTGACCTGTAATAGACAGCTGCAACCCCTGGTTCTCTATGAAACTGACCTGAGATGACGTCACAAGCGTTCCAAGATGTCTGACCTGTGTCCATAGATATCTACAAGTCAGGTTAGGTATTAACTGTCTTATGTCTGACCTGTGATGACGTCACAAGCGTTCCAAGATGTCTGACCTGTGTCCATAGATATCTACAAGTCAGGTCTCCATGTGTGTGTGTTTGTCGAATACCAGCTGTCTGATTGTTTATTAAGGTAATGTTTGTATTTGTTGATTGAGGTTATGTTCACACACGTGTTGAATACCAATCAGCTGATTGTTTATTAAGGTTATGTATTTGTTTATTAAGGTTAGGTGTTCGTAAACACACACAGCTGTTTGTTGTTTATTGTGTTGGTAAGATGTGTTGAAGTTGTTAGGGTATTTCGTTTTTGGCGGGAAATTTGAATTTATTCTAAAACTTGTGTCTGTTATGTCCAGAGATCTGACTCTTCTCGAACAAGGGAACATTCTATTTGTAAAGTTGTAGAGTGGGAGAATATTCCCTTGTTCGAGGAGAGAGGTCTGTTGGACACAGTCATTCGGTTTAGCACACACATACATATATTAGGAAGATATATTGAGCGGGTAATTTGAAATTTGATTTTGATTTGAAATATGATTTTTGAAAGAAAAGCATTCGCCTGAAATTAGATTTGAATTAGATTCGAACCCCAACCATACAGCTTACTAAGATATGCAAACGCCCCTAAACCGATTATGCTAGCCAGACACACGGTGAAAGTTTGTTCGCAGTGGTATATATAAAATAAAACCTGTTGTTATTTACATATGATAATTTAAAAACGAGTTTATCAGGCTGATGAGTGTGTGTGTGTGTTTGGGTAGATGGTATCTCTCTATTACATTTCAATTGTAACCTAATAGGTACGGTAATTTTTTAAAAACAATTGTATATTTATATTTTATAGTAAAAGATATTTTATAGTAAAAGATATTTAAAGACGTTCCAATTTACATATCTAATATAAAATTCTAAAAACAAAAACGTTTGAAGCAAACTATCAATAACAAAACGTATTTACATCTAGATATGTTAATGAATTTGTTTAATGGGGTAATAAAACTGGAGACCTGGTTTTATGTATGCGTGTTTGTTTATGTTAGTGTTTTCCTATTAGAATGAATCTGTATTTATATAGGGAGTGATCAAAAAAAACACAAGTAACAAAACTCGATTTAAAACAAGAAAACCAAACTTTGATATACGAGGATTGTTTGATAAGTATTGTTTGTATGCAAAAATAAATAATATAATAGTATACTTACATACAGCAAGAGACGTCATACATGTTTCACGGTTTAACACACACTGACGTCTGTTGAGGTCTTGAATGGGGGTCGTTATAGAAATAACACAGTTGTTTAATGGCATCCACTTGAACCAAACAAAACATATAGACGCTGTTGTTGATTGTTAACACACACACACACACACACACACACACACACACACACACACACAAGCACTCTATGACTAGAGAGTTATAGAGGTACAACGGTCGTCGTACACAAGCCAGTCTTGTGTTTGCTTCCGCAAAAAACAAGAAACATTTAGTTCCATACTATGGCGTTCTCAATTGTTGGAGAGTCGACAACAAGAAACAGTCGTTTTAATATTATACAGAACACGGTGCGTTTCAAGTTGAATCCACTCAATAGCAGTGGCGTCAATAATCCTGAACAATGGCTTAAGAACGGTATGCAGGAAATTTATAACCGAGTTATTAGAGACTTGAACACTGACACCAAAGTAAGCTTTACATTCTCCGGCTTGGATAGAGACTATCATGTGCCGTTTAAGAAGCTGTCGCTGCTGACGTTTGAAGAAGTGTGGTCTGAGCTGTACAAGATGTATCAGAGCAATAAGGGGGCCGTCGAAGGTGATGCCTTTACTATAACAGCTACCAGTCTAGGATCATCACAGCACCAGCAAGCAACCACTTCACAAGGTTCTGGTTTGTCGACGCAGCAGCAGCAGCAACAGCAGTTTAATGAAATCAATCTACAAGAGAGTGAAGAAGAACACACAGCCGCGAGACCAACAACAACACAACCACTAACACAGGATGACAAGCAAGAACTGAATGATGATGGTCTCCGTTGCTGTGCCATTTGTTTTAAACGTAGTCCACTAACAGAGAGAAGCTGTTGTGACAAATGTTTCATTAAAAATGGTCAAAACTTTGGAAAATGGCTACCATACAACGCACACTCGTGGGAAAGTTATGAAAATTTCGTAAAATGGCAATACACGTACGACCGGAGGAAGGTTACATGTTTACACTGTAATAAACAAATGTTGAGAACGTCCATTTATAGACACAAACAAATATGCCTAAAGAGACCTGACGTCGATCCTAAGCCTGTAAACGAGTAAAAAGTATGTCGCTCTGTACACATGTCCATATCAGAATACATAATACAATAAAACAGAGAACAAACAACATGGTTATGACTCATATCCTGTAGAATGACATCATACCATTATTCGTGTTTGAGCTTGTCTGTGTATCTGTTTAATATACGCAAGAGAGAGGCCCTCTTAGGGGTAAATAACGTGTCAGTTGATGACCTTGTGTTATATCTGTTGGATGACATCATCCATAAACCTGTTTGACGTTATCTGTACAGTTATGATCTAGGGGTTAGTTCTGTTAGGTGGCATCCAGCCATCAGTTGTGTTTGAGCTTGTCTAGAAGCTAGTTTTGTTGGTGTACGTTGAACAAGGTGTAACTAAAAAAACTAATATGGTGCAGAATACGCGAAAACGAAAATCTCTCAACACAGAAAATACAGGTAGAGGTGCTGGTGGTGGTAAAAAGCTCAAAGTGTTACAAGATGTCTTGCTGGCTAACGCAGTTGAAAGTATTATAACAAAAGAAGAACCTAAGACGTGGGATAATATCATAGGTGAACTGTACACAAGCTATCCAACAACAACAGACACAAGTGAACAGAATAATCTCTCTGATATTAGTATGAATGCTGCAGATCCTACAAACATACAAACAGTCGAATATCAGCCTACACACGATGAGCTATTCAATGAGAAGTTGGTGCAGATCAATCAGAAAAGTATGGAGAAAAAACTAAAAACACAAGACTGTGAGCTCGTTGGTCAGACAACGTTTACGCTGTTGCCAAACGGTGAGAAAATACTCACAATCGGAGCTGACCCCCTGCTTAACTTTATGCCTCTGGTTAAGGTTTCACAGAAAAATTGTAATATACCTGTGTTTTTCGACATGTGGACATTGGAAGAATTTTTAAACGTGTTACCCACCATAATTTACAACCTGGAAAACCAATCACAAGGTACAGACAAAAACACCGATTCGTATACACTTACTAAATACTTGGTTCAAACACAACGAAAATCAGTGTTTTTTAAGTTTAGGCTGTGCAGTGATGAATATGTCACTAATTTCAACCTAAGCTTGGAATCATTGAAAATACTAGAAGATGTTGGCTCTGTGGTCAAAGACTTATTATTGGAATTACGTTTTAGGAGTTTCTTTGACCTAAACATGTTTATGGCTGACATTAGATCGGAACTGTCCAAGTTCAGAGACAGGGCAGTCATACCTTGTGCCTTCTTCATTGCCCGCTTAAAATACTCTGAGAATCTGTGTATAGTGTGTGAATTTATTACTAAATATCAACTTGTACTGAAAGATATGCTAACGTGTAACAGATTTACCTATAACACTAGCTGATAATAAAAATATATGTGTAAAAATCTCTGTGTTTTATTAGCTGTATTTTCTGACAATCATTCTGTTGGCGTGAATGCATAAAGGAGGATTTGAAATAAAAATATACTTTTAATATGTTTCCTTTATTCATAACATAATACAAGTTATTTAATGTCTTTGGTGTTGACCCAGGAGTTATGGGTACGATCAAAACCAAGCCATTTCACGTAAGACTTGGGGCCTTTTTTTCTCAACACTCGTTCGATTAAATACAGGTCAGAAGATAAAGTCTTTTGTAGTTCTTGCTCATAAAACCCTCCGCTGATTGGTTTACCTTGCATGTCTTCTAGTAAATACGTCACTGGGATAGTGGGGTGTACCGTGGCCACCTTAAACAATTCTGTGGACCAACGTGGTGTATAACCTTTTTCAAATAATGTTTTTGCCTTGCTTATACGTACAACATCGCCCACTTTAAATTTAGTTTGTACAGACATCGGTACGGTGTTGGAATAGATTTGCTTACGAATAGCTGCCTCGTTTTTCCTAGTGACATCCAAAGGTTTTACACCTGTGGTACGATGAATGGTTGCGTTATATGTAGCTGTGACAATGGGTAGGATATGTAGCCACTTGTAAGAACCAGACAAGTGAAAGTTTTTATATAACTTCTCTTTCAACGTACGTATGACTCGTTCCACCATTGCCGCCTTCTTAACACTATAGGTACTGTAATGATTGATGCCGTATTTGGTCATTAGGGCCTTAAATTTAGCGTTGTAGAACTCCTTGCCTAGATCAGACTGAATGTGAGATGGTGCTGTGCTGTTAGCTAAAATATCGGCCATGGCTTTAGTCACCTCTTCGGCGTTTTTAGATTTAAGCGGACGCGTCCATACATACTTTGAAAAACAATTGATCACCACCAGAATGTACTTGTAACCGGAGTTTTCACGATGATAGTCTGTAAACTCGGCCAAATCAATTTGCCACAAGTCATTCAAACCTCTAATTATGGTCTGTCTACGTTTAAACTTGATTCTAGCAGGCTTGTACAGCTCGTTTATAATTTGTTTCTTAGCATCAGATGGTTCATCGTTACGTGTTTGTTGTTGTTGCCGGCGACGCTTCATGGTGATGTTGGATTTAAAAGTATCCACTTGTCATGCAAATCTTTTAGATTTTTGTCTATTTCACCCAACTTCTTCTTTAGCTTTGGGGTCGTTGACAGATCGATATCTTTTAAAACTTGAGCTGATATGGTCTTGGTTAAAGCTTTCAATTTCTGTTCCAATTCGTGCTTCAAATCGTTCAACTCCGGCTTATGCACGGCTTCTAACACAATGGCCACTAGTTTCTGTGTCACTTCATCTTTATTCTTCAGATACTCGGCTTTATGTTTCTGATAGTCGCCCACCCAGGCATCAACAAATGATTTAGTTACGCCATCTGTTGAATCGATAGGGTTGGCTACGTTACACAATCTATGGTTTTGTACGTCAAAGTCACCACTTGCAGTTCTTGGGAAAATCTCTCGTTGAACCACGCGGTTGTGTAGAGAGCTGTTGCTGTTGCAGTTTGCAGCAGTACGACCAAACTTGTCGATAGACATGATGAAACTGATGGTTGGCGTGTGTTAACGCTTTATATGATGCGAGCCTCCTTCAGTTCCTCCAAGATTGACTGTATCTCATTGTTATGAGCATTATTACCTGCAACTTGGGAAGCCACGAGAAGACGAAGTCTGTCAACCAGTTCGTTCACATCGTCCCAGTATACGTATTCTTTCTGTTGCTTAGTATGTAGCATGTATGGCATACCATGACCTAAAGTTACTGAGGAAGAGCGCACTCTAGCACCTTCTTGTTTCTCTAAAATTGGTTTTATTACATTTTGATATTTGGTAGAGGTGTTGCGCAGAACGTCTTCTTTAGGATTGTTCTCTTTTCTGTGAAGACTCGTAGCAGCCATAATGTCTGCATAGTCACGTAAAGCGTTCTTATTTTTCATAGCACTCATACCTGGTTTTCTCAAAAATATCAATTCCAATAGGTGTTGAGTGCCGTAATATCTTCTGTCACCAACAACAATTTGAAAGCTTTCTCTATTTCTAAAATCTACGTCAGTAACAACAAATGTAATAGGTTTATTGCCAAGCATCCAAGTATTGGTGGCTTTATCATAAGTAACACCATATGTTTGATCACATAACTGATTATCTGTGAAATATTTATCAACATAATAGCGAACAACTACAGGATACGAACTTAACGCTTGATCGTAAATAGCTGCCGGTGTATTTGCTGCGGCATCTAGTTTTCTATAAGCTTTGGTAACCCACAATTCAGGTTCGGGTTCACGTTCAGCTGGTTCTGCTTCCAACTCAAACGTTTCATCATCACTAAGAAATTGAACTTCCTTCTTTGCTGATGGTGGTGGTGGTGGTTGTTGTTTGACATCAAGTTCAGTTTTAGTTGGTTGCTGTTGCTGCAGAGTTGTTTGAGCAGTAGTCGGTGCTGTGCTTGCTGTGTTTCTAGATATAGCATCCAATGGTTTTAACAGAGGTTTATATAAACGGTGTAACGTTTCATCCGTCTCTGTTTTGCCCAGTTTCAAAGCTAAATATTTGTTTCGAATAATCTTTGATAAATCGGCTATTTTACGTTTGATATTGGGCGGCTGTGTTGATAGTTTTTGTTGACGCCGAAGACTTTTAGATTTTTTCGCCATGCTCACCGTATGTTGAACACATGAAGACTAACACACACTCACACACACATGGCAGTTTAAATATATATAAAATGATCGAAACCTTTGCGATACCGTCCTTGTGCTAAATCACAATCTTTAACGACCACCATCACATCATGCTTGGTCTGCCAACATTCACCACACAGTGTCTTGAACTTTTCAAAAGTCATATCGGTGGTCACATGATCGTCGTACACATGTTTAAGATTGGTTTCGTCTTGTTTGAATAACACAACAACGTTTGCGTTGTCACGTACCAGTTGTTTTGTTTACCCATGCTAAAGTATGCTCTTATTTTATCTTGTTTGTCGCAAGCTACATCATCAAAGATAAACACAGAGTTGTCCAAGGCATCTCCCGGATCTAATATGTCATCGTTTTCTCGATAAGGATAGTAACCAACACCCTTTGTAGCATCCAACACCTCCTTTAACATCTTGTATTTCGGTTGATACAGAGACTTTGAATATACATACACGTTTTCAAACTTTAAACCGTTTGCTTCAAACAGTAAACTCAGCATGACATTGGTTTTACCACAGCCACTAGGACCGCATATCAAACAACGTACCGTGCCGGGTAACAGAAGACCGTGTCTGTGTTGTGTAACTGTTTCCACACGCACAACATCGTCCAAGTTTGTAACTGGTAGGGTTGTTGTTGTGTGTTTTACGATACGCATCGTTAACTAGACTAACACCAACCTGCTTGTTGTAAGTATAAATACTGGGTGTTTAATACAGCACCGCTTTAGTATCAATGTTGGTCATTAAGGGTGAAGGCCTTGTTAACACACTCATTAACAAACTGCCTGTTGAGTTACACATACCAGGCTATCAGTTTTGTGGTCCAGGCACTAAACTTAAAGAACGTCTTGCCAGAGGCGATCAAGGTATCAACCCACTAGATCAGGCTTGTCGAGAGCACGACATCGCCTACTCTCAATCCAAACAGTTGAGTGACAGGCATCGTGCCGACAAGGTGTTGGAGCACCGAGCCAAGGAACGAGTCAAGTCAAAGGACGCAAGTTTTGGTGAGAAGGCGGCCGCTTGGAGTGTAGCAAAAACAATGAAAGTTAAACGAAAACTTGGTATGGGTGTGAACAAACTCAGAAAAACTAGTAAGAGAAAAGTCGGTGGTAAGGTACCGTTTAAAAACATACTGGCTTTGATGCGCGGTGCTATCAATGTGGGAGAGGAGGTGCCGTCTGTGAAAAATCTACTGCATGTAGCGTGAAAAGTCATCAAAAACGCTGGTGGTCGAAAGCAAGTTAAGGTACCGAGAGTTATTCCAATACCTAAAAGCGGTGGCTTCCTACCGCTGTTACCTGTTATATTTGGTGGGCTGTCAGCACTAGGAGCTCTGGGCGGCGGTGCTGCAGGTATTGCTAAAGCTGTGAACGATGCCAAGTCTGCGAAACAGAAATTGGAAGAGGCAAAACGTCACAATCAAACAATGGAGGCCATTGCTGTGGGCAAACGAGGGAGTGGTGTTGGTGATGGTTTGTACATGAAGAAACAACGCACCGGCTACGGTTTGTATTTACACAAGACAAAAAACGTGTAATACCTTTACCAGCAAGACCTCTAACAAATGTAGATCTTGTCAAGTTTGCTGGTAAAATGAAAATCCCATATTTTAGAGGTGTATACATGCGAGACGAGCTACCTCGCAATGGACCACGTAAAAATGAATCGTTCATCATGAATTTGCAAACACACAAGGAGCCCGGCAGTCATTGGGTCGCTGTGAGGAAACGCGGTGACGTCGTCGAGTACTTTGACTCGTATGGAAACTTGAAGCCTCCTGTAGAGCTGCAACGTTACCTTAAAGACTATTCCATACTGTATAATCATGATGTGTATCAAACATATAACACAATTAATTGTGGTCATTTGTGTTTAAAATTTTTGCAATAAAAGACTCAAACAGTAACCTGTGTGTATCAGTCATGTCGCTAACGTTCGAGTTGAAAGGCTCTACGTCCTCCCTGTCATTGGATATATTTCCACCGATAGTGTTGGACCCCCGGTTCGATCATTCGGTGGCACTCTCGAATTTTCACACATACAACACCATACCAAATATAGAGACCGGTTGTAATAAGTTGCATTTCAATTTTACACTCGACGCCGAGCCTAAGAAAGCTGGTGTTATACAAGAAATAATAATTCCCAATGGAGCATATGAAATTAGCGATATGGAACGGTGTATCCAAAATGAAATGGCCCGTATCTATCTCAAGTTGAATAATTTTCCAGAGGATGCCGCTGTTGACGATGCAAGTAAACTGTTCAGTTTGAAAGCCAACAACAACACTTTGAAGTGTGAGATACAGTGCAAGTATGACATTGATTTGACAAGGGACGCCTCAATAGCTCCTCTCTTGGGTTTTTCCTCAACTAGATCTCTTATTAAGGATGTGGTACACGCATCCGATTTACCTGTGGAGATTGTTAAAGTGAAAACGATCCGTTTGGAGTGTAACATAGTAAGCGGGTCTTACCACGAAGGCAAACCCTCACACACACTATACGAGTTTGCTCCTATGGTTGATCCGGGCTATGCAATTGACATAAACCCCCACAGTAAACTGTTTCTACCCGTCAACACACGTATCATCGCCCATATAAATGTAAACATCATCGATCAGAATGCAGTGCCTGTGAACTTTCAAGGTGAAGAGATCATCGTTATATTACAGCTGAGCAAGACACCTGTGGTATGTTAGTTATAAATACAGGTGCCGACGAGCAACATCGGTCAGTATCGTTGTTGTCTGCATCACAGACGGTTCTATCCGAAGAGAACGTACAGTTTCTACAATCATTGGGTTACGATGTCAAACAAACTACATATCTTCGCAGACCCCGTTCACGACGAATCCATCAAGGGAGAAGAAGTACACACGTACGCCCCGCAAACCAGATCGTTTGATTACAACGACACATGTGAGTTTGCCATCAATCAACAAGATGTGTTTTACGATTGGTCTTCGGCAGCTCTCCTGATTAGCGGTTCCACCGAGACAACGGGTACAACTGGTGATGTGTCGGTAACAGCGAATGCGGCAGCTCATTTGTTCTCCTCTGTGGCTGTTGAGATGTGTAATCAGATTATCGAACATGTTAGAAACCCAGGCATCGTTACAGCAGTCCGAACATTATTACAAGCCAACAGCGATGAAGCACGAGCTCTCATTCCTGCCGGCTGGCATCCGAACGAAAGGAACACCATGGTGAAAAACAACAGATTTTGCTATTGCCTACCGCTCAGCTATCTGTGTAATATTTTCAAAGATTACAGAAAAGTGCTTTTCAGTCGTTTGTTGGTACGCTTAACACGCGGTCAGAACGATAGAAATTGCTATATTCTGAGCAGTGTAGCAGGCGCTGACAAAGCTATAAAGTTTAATATTGAACATATGGCTTTGCAAGTCAAACACATACACCCCAGCGATGTGATACAACAGCAGCTGTTGCAATCGATCGCTCAAGATAAAAAGATTCTTATACCGTTTAGAAAATGGGAGATGTACGAATTACCGAATGTAAGTAATTCAATCAAAGACTTGTGGTCTGTAAAGACCTCATCAAACACCGAACGACCTCGCTTTGTTATCGTAGTCTTTCAAACGGATCGCCACCACAACCCAGGAGAAGATATTAATCAGTTTGATCATGTGGACGTTCGAGATATAAGACTACACCTGAATTCAAAACAAATACCGACCGAGGGTATGAATCTGAACTTTGGGCAAGCCAATTATCTGGAAGCATATAAAAACATGATTGAATTTCAACGAGCATATCTCGGTAGAGAACCTCAGCCTACGTTGGATTACAAAGCTTTCGCAAGATATCCCATGTTTGTGTTTGATTGTTCAAAGTATACGGATTCCATCAAACCGTCTACTGTCGATATCAAATTGGAAATGGAAAGTAACCAGAACTTTCCCAATAACACTAAATGTTTCTGCATAATTATACATTATTGCATCATCGAATACTCACCACTCTCTAACGTTGTTCGTTCTATCATCTGAGTATGGCATACAACGCTGTTCTCCCACTGCTCAACCTAGAGGTCTATATAAGCTGATGTGGAAGTATAGTGAATGGGGTAGTATCAAGATGAGGTTCGTCGTTGTCGACACTCAGGGTTTCTGTCTCCCCGACTTCACACCCAAAGAACTAGTAATTTATAATGGTTATCAAACTGTACAGTATGTGTTTAAGCCGCCACAACCAATGCGTTTTCTATCTGCTGATGTAATCAAACAAGTCAAGTTTCTGCAGGCCCGTCACCATTGTATCGACTATAATTATGGTACTGTTTATTTAGAAGAATTACCAAATATCCTGATGAAACACATCGTCGAACAACAGGTGGACAGAATCTATGTGAAAGGCGAGAATAAACAGAGATTTCTGACACAGATGCTGCTCACTTGTGGCTACCGTGTGGACGTGATCAATTTAGAAACAAACGTTGATTGTCCTACGTTGGAGCCAGACATTCCTAAGTGTATGCATCACTCACCAGGATACACTAGAAGCTGTATATGCAGCATCAATAATTGTATGCTATTATTTTCGTATGTTGTAAACTTGTTACCGAAATAAAAAAAAGTTGTAAATTATATATATGTTTTTCTAGTAACCCCCTTAGCAAACCTTAAAACTAGTAAATAAAACACAAGTGTTTATTTTATATAGTTGTATTAGCAAACACGTTTGCGATACATGTGCAGATAAGTGCTATATTTGAAACAAAAATACATCAACATGAATATGGTAAGACATGTAAGAAAGCCAGTGGCTATAAACACAAAAATATACTTTGAAGTGAACAGCCGGGCCTTAGTCAACACAAGAGTGGTCCAATAAGGTGTCTCGCCCCGACTACCATTATCAAACAGAAACATAACTTTGTAACGTATCACATCAGATGACATGCTTTTGGCTGACATGTTGTATGTTACAAGTGGGACTAGGTCGTCGTTGTGTAGATATGTTGTTGTTGTAAGAGCTGACCATATCATGCAGTCGTCGGTGTCGAAACAAATTCGTACTTCTGTTACATTGGGTGGCTTATGAATATACAACACATTCTGACACAGTGTTGATAGAACGATGAAACTTGATTTAAAAAGAACCATGGCGAATGGTGTGGATGTCTGTCAATACTTGTTCTTGAGCGTAGTGCAAACACTCCAACATGTAATATTTAAATGCTGGTGTTACAGTGTTGAGTAACGTTTTTATAGTTTGTATGATTTGCGGTACACTGGCATCCCATCTACTCAGATCGTTTAATATTTGCACTATGTTTTCCATAAAACACGTGTAAGTCCAGGTAAATTGAGATTCTTTCAGATAGTTCAGTCTTGCTTTAACCAGCACCTCAAGTCTCAGCAGCTGTTCTACACACTCTTCGTTTAAGAATAGATGCATAGATGTGAAACCGTTATCGATACACAAGGCTTTTTCACTTAGCACGTTTGAATAGGTTATGCGGCAGTAATTAAGATGATGCACTGTAAAGCTATTTGGCTCGTCTTCACCTTTAAGATATTTCCTATACAGCTCACGTATGTTGTCTAGGAAATCGTAAAAATCCCACTCTTCCAATGCCAAATATTGGTTTTCTTCATTCAACGCCAACGGATTGACAAATTTCACAACATTTGTAAAGTCGTTTCTTGCACTGATGCCTGTAATCAATTTCAAGGATCGTCGAACACTAAAAGTGGTTTCCATCAATAGCCTGTCGTCAGCTTGATACTTGTTAAATAAGACTCGTTGCGTTCGGTGTTCTGTGAAATCGGGGCCATCGTTTTCATCAACGGCATAAGCGTCATCGTTGTTATCACTCTCAGACACCGACATATTAATGTTAATACAATCGCAAGACATGTTTACACAAACTCGTTTAAGTTTAGACTGAAGCTTGCTGACCATGTTAAGTAGGTTTTGTTGTTCCCCCACCACAAACGTCGGTTGAATGGTTCTGAGTGGTTTCCTGGTAAATTTTACAAATCTATTGCGATCACTAAATACTTTAGCATATTTCGTGCTACACTGCATGATCATCCAGATATTTCTGCCAGACTTTAACAAACTTGTCTACAACAACACAATCTTTGTTCTCATATTTATCCCAATCAGCATTGGTTGGAAGACTGTCGAAATATTCGTTACAAATTGTATATAACATGTCGGTGGCGTCTGTACGGTGAAGTTTTCGTGTTAGAAAATTCATGGATTTAGTACGTTCAGCATCATCATCATTTAAATTAGAACTGTGCTTTAATATATCCTTTAGGTGGTCTGCAACCTTGTGGATGTCATCACAGCTTGACAACTCAAATTCTTTATTAAAACCTTCTCTCATCGTCTCGAGTGTGTCGTGTTTGAGTTCTTCCTCGCTGGGCGGTTCAATTTCAATGTTCGTTGTTTCGAGTGTGACCTCATCAGCATCATAATAATATTTGTATTGATTTTTTGCTTCTTCTGGTAAATATTTAAAAAATGGTTCACTTAACAGGGCCCCCGGTTGATGTTGAATGAGTGCCACAGCAAAAAATTGTGTTGAACAAAATCCACTTAAATATAAGTCACACAACTCTACCATATGTCTACTTTCATATTCTTCGGCTTCGGACTTACACCCGTCTCGATAAGCTTGTTTTTGTATCTTTAACACTAACAGTCTAACTTTTGTGGTGTCGTTCTCACTATTCATTCTTGTTTCATCTGTATACCACGGGGCTTTTTGTATAAACTAAATAGCCTCTGTGTGGACGGTTTGTTTATCGTAATAACGTATGTATTGATGTTTTGCTTCTTCGGGTAAATACTTGAAAAACGGTTCACTTAACGGAGGTCCTGTACGGTATCGAATGAGTGCCAAAGCAAAAAATTGTGTAGAGCAGAACCCACTTAAATATATGTCACACAACTCGACTATATGTCCGGCTTCAAAATTTTCTCCTTCAGAATCGCGTTCGTCGGTAAAGGCTTCTTCTTGTATCTTTAACACCAACTGTTTTAATTCAAATTCACAGTCTTCTTCAATCAATCTATTTTTGTGTCCATACCATAAGACACTGTTAAACGACATGGTACAACAACTAATAATATAACCGAACTTGCTCACTTATTTATATATTAGGCTAAAATACATGGATGATGTCATCCTTTCGGTTTGTACTAGACAAGCTCAAACACGAATAATGGGGGTGATTGAACAGATATAACACAAGATAACATTCACCAAGGTCATCAACTGACACGTTGTTTACCTTTAAGAGGGCCTCTCTCTTGCGTATATTAAACAGATACACAGACAAGTTCAAACACGAATAATGGGGTGATGTCATTCAACGGAAATTACACTAGATAACAACCGTACAGACAAAGCTCAAACAGGTTTGTGGAACAGGTTTGTGGATGATGTCATACTTCTAACGGCTGTATTCTAGACAAGCTTAAACACGAATACCATTTACCCATCAAGGGGCCCCCTACAGTAGTGTTATTTAACTCATATATTGAACTGCTGTCGAGTGTACTCTTAAACAGAACCGAGGTCTTGTTGACAAGGAATAAAAACACATATACATGCTGGTAAATATTTTTATTTTCATACATTAATATGTTAAGCTAAGTCTCAGCTGTTTGATCTGTTAAACAAATATTTTGTACAAGTTAAACACTATATATAATCATTATAGTCTTCACTATTTGCTGGTTGGTGGTCAGTGTTATCCTTTGTATAGCTGAGAATCTTTTGTAATAGCAGACTGAGTTGCTCATATAGACTGCGGGTAGGGCATTGAATACCAAACATAGATAAATCTTTACGGCCTATTGTAACGACCTGATTGGTAAACTCATCAAATTCGTAATATTTATTTTTACGAAATATGTATATCCGCCCATTGGTGTAGCGGAATGCACCATCAATCTTAGCTGGGAATTCGGGAGAAAATTTGTCTATATAACCTGCTTCTAGTCTATAGAAATTAGCTCCCTTCTCACCGATGATTTCATACATGTTGTCCGAATGAAATATAATGGTTTTTCCTGTATATGTGTTTACCATTGCATTTATCCGGTCAAACCTCAAAGTATTCAGATATGTGAGATTATTGAAGGGGGCTACAAATGTAGCTTGTATGCTAGGAAACGCAACAATGCTGAATGTTTCGTCATTGGTAAACATGACCACTTCACCACCAGGCCTCTGATATATATGTTTAATTTCTTTTAAATTTTTCAAATGTGGCAGCCAATCTGTCACAAGTTTTGCCTCCGGATAGGGACCCTTCATATTGTTCAACGGGACAACCCACACCCATTTCTTATAAAACAGATACATGTTGTGGTTTATAATGACTAACGGTTTGATCTTGTCTATATAATTACACAAGTCCATAGTGTTTTTGGTTTCAGGTTTTACAGCGACCGCCTTTGGTTTTATCGAAGGTTTCGTTGTAGTATTTGTTGTAGTCTTTGTTGTAGTCTTTGTTGTAGTCTTTGATGTCTTGGTTGTAGGCTGTGTTGTTGTTGTTGTTGATGTTGTTGTTATTGCTGTTGTAGAGCGTTGCCCATACAGTTCCTGCATTCGTTGAATATCTTCGTCAGATATACCGGCCGCAGCATGTGGATACATAAGAGAGTTTTTATTGTTGGAGTGTTTGAGTCCTAAACCGTGTCCCAGTTCGTGTAGAATAACCATATAGTATGATGAGCCATTTGATGCGTGTAGTTGAAGGTTCCACGTGAGATTATTGCTTATGTGGATCTCTATGGGTGTATTGGCAATATTTGGAAAATAAGCGTGTCCTAAAACATCACCGCCAATTGGATATGTACACAAATTCAAATTAATATGTTGTTCCCATTGTTTGAATGCTTTTTGTGTTAGCAATAGTACTGTAGGATCTGAATAATGTATGTACCATTTCAAAGTTTTCTTTTTCCATATAGGTTTTACTGTTAATAATGAATTCTGTGAAAAATCTTCATCACCACATCGTTTACGTTTCATCAGTTTAATGTCTCTACTAGTCAAATTGTTACTTTCGGGTAAACTGAAAAACGTTTGAAACATGTTTAAAGCCTCTGTGAAAGCTTCTGTCTTTTCTAACATCGTTAGCTGGTCATTGTTAGTGATATTACTGCTTAAATAACCATATTTGATGAGATAATCGTTGGCCAGTTGTCTGTCTGTTTCACTTACATCCTCTCCACAGGAGGCAGTTAGACAAAGAACACAGATACTCAGGAGTAGCTTGAACATGACTGCTCTCCACGTTTACCAGCGTTATACTGTTCAACTCTCGCTCTAGCTGTTGTTAAATAGTTGTCTGTCTGTGGGGTGTGTTATTACATACATCTGTCTGTCAGTCTAAGCAAAGCCTTCGTGTTGGCATGACCTATGCGAGTGTGTGTTATATCCTTTCAAACAACGTGTACAAGCTTCAACAAGATTCTATATGATACTTGTTGACAATCAATGGTCTGTCTGTCTGTTTTTGCTGTGTGTTACCAGTGTTACTCACTCTAGCTGTTGTTAAACAGCTGTGTTATTACACATGCATCTGTCAGTTTAAGCAAAGACATCGAACTGTCATGACGTGTGTTGTATCCTTTCAAACAACGTGTACAAGCTCCAACAATGCCAATCAGTTGTCTGTTTGTTTTGCTGTGTGTTACCAGTGTTACTCACTCTAGCTGTTGTTAAACAGCTGTGTTATTACACATGCATCTGTCAGTTTAAGCAAAGACATCGAACTGTCATGACGTGTGTTGTATCGTTTCAAACAACGTGTACAAGCTCCAACAATGCCAATCAGTTGTCTGTTTGTTTTGCTGTGTGTTACCAGTGTTACTCACTCTAGCTGTTGTTAAACAGCTGTGTTATTACACATGCATCTGTCAGTCTAAGCAAAGACTTCGAACTGTCATGACGTGTGTTATATCCTTTCAAACGGCATGTACAAGCTCCAACAATGGCAATCAGTTGTCTGTCTGTCTGTCTGTTTCCTCAACACAGGAGACACTTGTTCAGTAGTGTGTGTTAAGCTGTGAAAGAAGGCTGACGTCTCTTGTTGTATGTAAGTACACTCTTGTATTATCATGTCTGTTTGCATTCAAATAACAAATACAAACATAACCTTAATAAACAATCAGATGACTGGGTAATCAACACGTGTGCGAACATAACCTTAATAAACAAATACATACATAACCTTAATAAACAAACAGATGACTGGTAATCAACACGTGTGTGTGTGTGTGTGAACATAACCTCAATAAACAATCAGATGGCGGGTAATAAGCATGTCATACAACACTTAACCTTAATAAACAATCAGACAAATGGTATTCGACAAACACACACACATGGAGACCTGACTTGTAGATATCTATGGACACAGGTCAGACATCTTGGAACGCTTGTGACGTCATCACAGGTCAGACATAAGACAGTTAATACCTAACCTGACTTGTAGATATCTATGGACACAGGTCAGACATCTTGGAACGCTTGTGACGTCATCTCAGGTCAGTTTCATAGAGAACCAGGGGTTGCAGCTGTCTATTACAGGTCAGCCATCTTGGAACGCTTGTGACAGATGTGACATATGACAGGTTAGGTGACATTTGACATCTGTCAACACTGACAGGTCAGGTGACAGCTGACATTGACACCTGTCAGGTCAGGTGACAACTGACGTTGACAGCTGTCAGGTCAGGTGACATTGACAACTGTCAAAACTGACAGGTCAGCTGTCAATTGTCACATGTCAGCGCATGCGCATGACGTCACGCGCATGCGCAGAAAAAAAGTGGAGGGGATGGTCCCAGGTGTCGGACTATCTACTAATGAGCTCAATTTATTTTCCAAAATATCATTTATTCAATAGTTTTATGATGTAGGCTTACGTATCAATTGAGCCAACCTGTGTTCTCCAATTGTATCAAGATATTTTTTAACATTACATGCCTCTTATTAAAGCCTTGATTTTGGTATTACCTAAAAATATATCATTAGCTTAAGTTCAAAGACTCAAATAGTACATTATCTACTTTACGATTGAGGGAATTATAATTTATTTCGTGTTTTTAATACATGGCAATTTTACTACATTTAATGAAACCTGCTGATACAAAGATGTTGCACTTTTTAAATCATATTTAAACACAAATACTTTAAAGATTTGTATATACCTAAAAACCTACCTCAAATCGTCTAAAGTCCTAATCGGTTCTCCCAAAATTATAACCACAATTGTGGACGCCACTTGTA
This sequence comes from Tillus elongatus, assembly GCA_964006375.1. Lineage (NCBI taxonomy): Eukaryota > Metazoa > Arthropoda > Insecta > Coleoptera > Cleridae > Tillus > Tillus elongatus. The sequence goes on from OZ023268.1 coordinate 54,547,813, forward strand.
CCATGTCTCAGACAGATGCAGTTAATTATATTTGTTCACTTTATTGTGTTTCAGAGAGCATTTTGTGCATTTTGTGAAGACAGGATATGGGGATTAGGAAGACAAGGTTTTAAGTGTATACAGTGCAAGTTGCTTGTTCATAAGAAATGTCATAAGTTAGTGCATCTTCCATGTAGTAGTGATAATGAGACGTTTGTAAAGGAGAATCAAGAAGACCTACAGATTATTAGCACCCCTTGTAATGAACTGACATGCAATAAAGGATTTGCTGAACTAGATGTTGCAGGTATGCTACAATACATTTTTAGAGATTGAATGGTTGTAAAACAAGCGCAAACAAGTTGTTTAAAAAAAATGTTAAACCTTGATAATGGTTTGGCAGTTATAATGACAAGAAACTCAAAAAGTAGTATATTGTTTACTGGATCTTGCAAATTGTGACGCAGCAAGTGCACCATGTGAGCATTATTTTATAAGGTAGAACCTAAAAAATTAGTACCTTTTTAGTAAATAATCCTGAAAAACACAAAGAATGACCTGAGGCTATATAAGCTTGGTTAAATCGGCAAACAAACGACAGGTTTTATAATAAATATATACATTATTCTTGCAGGTCTTTTTTTACTACTAGATTTTTTGCTTTAAATGATGTCTCAAAGAGACAAAGGAACCGCCTCAATACATTTTTATATATAGTGGAACAAGGTAAAGAAGACTTTTGCGAATATCTTGCAAGATATTTATTTTTACGCAATAGGTAGGTACTATTAAAATTGTAATATAAAGCTTGTAACAAAGACGTTTCCCTTTTTTAAAATCAGCCATTCTACACATAACAGCGTAGAGGAAGAACTATCTGAAAAGATTTAACAAATTGGCTTCTGGGATAAATAGATGTGTTTGTATTTTGTTTTCATTTTAGAACTTAGTATCTTCAAAACTAATCACTTTTTAACGTATTAGGCACCTATTAATTTTATATATTAGGAAAATGATATAACATATTATTTGCTTATTTATTTATTTTAAACAGAAAATCGCTATTTGCTCATTAAATGACATTAGCATAAACTACAAAGGAAAATTATATGTTTGTTAGTATATAACTTAAATAACCAACGCAAAGATACACAGATAAAATAGTGAGTCTCAACGTGTAATGTTAGAGGTTAAAGTTGTTCAAATTATATTTATTAGTTGTAGCCGAATCTACCACACTTTACGGAAGTGAGTTCAAATAATTAAAACATGATTGCACAAAAAGACTATTTTCCTTGTTCATCGCACATATTACACTTAGGTTAACAGAGCATGTTCCACATATGACGCACCAATCGTGAATTCACGGTAAGAGATTGAAGATTCACAGCTTATCCTTATAAGGTCGCTGAGATTCACATGGGATTTTACTATCGGAACATTACACAGACTTCAGCATAAAACACAAAAGTTCTGTTTTGAATCAGCAGATCCAAACTTGATCATATGTATCATGTCTGTACCAAATGTCGTACACAGCAACACAGTTGCAGACACGGAAAAAGCGTCGTTTTCTTCCTGAGATACTATCATAAACTAAAAAAAAACGTATTAAATGTCAAGAAAAAATGTTATTGTTTTGTGTTATCTTCAATGAGTTGTTTACTTTGAAAAATAACATTTCTGCACAACAAATTGTGTTTTTTATCTCACTCTGTATCATTCTTCCCTACACTCACATAAACAAAGAGTCCCGTAATCCATTAGACACGATGGATTAAAACTCTTACTTTAGCATCTTGGCATGTACGATATTATTTTTGTAAGTTTACAAACAAATAATTCTGAATAGTGTTAGTTAGAAATGAGGTTTCAGAAATATCTGTTAGATAGTTTACTGTTTTGTAAAATACTGTGAATGCCGATAAGAATTATTGCGGAGGCAGCAATTTTTAAATAAAATAAAAAAACAATAAATACCTACCTAGTTCATATTTACAAAAAGTTGAAAAAATAATTATTTATATTTAGTTCAGCCTCACACAAAATGCTAGACGTACAATAGTTGTGTTAAAAACAGCAATATCTAGTACTATATGTTTTGTGTTAAGAAATACTTTGTTTACCTGATATATGTATAATGTAGCTTTTTTTCAGCTGAAGCTTTTGCGTTCGAAAACGTGACCCACATCTCAGAAAGGTCGTCCGATACAAATCATCAGTATAGTCTTAACGACTTTGAACTTATACGTGTAATTGGTAGAGGATCATATGCCAAAGTTCTTATGGTGGAATTAAAATCAACAAAACGAATATATGCAATGAAAGTAATAAAGAAAGCCCTTGTAACTGACGACGAAGATATTGATTGGGTTCAGACCGAAAAACATGTTTTTGAAACTGCATCAAATTATCCCTTTCTTGTTGGCCTTCATTCATGTTTTCAGACGTCTTCAAGATTGTTTTTTGTTATTGAATTTGTACGTGGTGGGGATTTAATGTTTCACATGCAAAAGCAGAGACGTTTACCTGAAGAACATGCTAAATTTTATGCTGCTGAAATATCTTTGGCTTTGAACTTTTTACATCGTCGAGGTATTATTTATAGAGATTTAAAACTGGACAATGTTTTGCTAGACTATGAAGGGCATATAAAATTAACAGACTATGGCATGTGTAAAGAAGGTATACGCCCTGGTGACACTACATCAACTTTTTGTGGAACTCCTAATTATATTGCTCCAGAAATACTTAGAGGGGAAGATTATGGATTTTCGGTTGATTGGTGGGCACTAGGTAAGTTGTGTTTTAAATAATCACACGAGTACATATATTACAATAATTCCTAAAAATGATCGGGACGCAGCAAGTGCATTATAGTAGTGAATTTTCATAAAAATTGTACACTATTAGTAAGGTATATTATTAAAACTAATTCTTTAAATTTAAATGGACCTGGGGGACCGGTTTTAGAGGTCCTAGTTAGCGATTATTTGAATAAGTTTATATTTTCTATGGAGTTAGAAAATTATAATTTGGTAGATATAAGTACTGCAAGCTCTTTAAAAAAATTGTATTACAGATTTCATTAGAGTCACAAAAGTTTTCTAGAAAAAAATTAATTATTTACAAAGTGAATGTACCTGCCAAATCATAAATATGGCAGGTATTTTTTCTTTTAGTTGCTTGGATGGTTTTGTTTTAGTCAACCCAATCGAATTAGTTTTTGCCAACAAAACAACAAAAAATGTTTTTTAAACCAACTTGTAGTTATCCGCGAAGCTCATTATGTTATTTTTATTTAATTTAGTACTCAGGCTGCGTTTACATAGATCTTACTATGGTTCAAGATTGAAGATTCTAGCTCGATAGTAAATTGAGTTATCGGATTTCAAATATTTTTACAAAAACTCTCTACCATAATGTATTTACTGCACCCAAACCTTTTTCAACACTTATTTACTGTTGCTGTATCCATAGTTTTTGAAAATGATGAAATATTGTAACTTTCTATGTAAGACTGACAAACAGGGCAACCTAAATTTCACTTTTGGAAAAATATTTTAAACGAATGAAATGGCGTAACAATTTAAACATAAATTGAAAATCTTGGTTCTCTGCTTTGCGCAGGTTCTCCTTCCCCTTCTGCATGCATACAACCACCCTCAATGCATAAATAAGAACAATGTAAACAAGAAAAATTTCTTGGGAACAACCCGCAAGAAAGTTACGCGACCTGCGGTAAATATAGGGGTTCTGGGCGAGATGCACATAATTTTAAGAAGGTATAGCTGCAAACTGGGATGAAGACAGCTTATAGAGGTACAACTAAGCTGGTTTTTTCGTACCTTTTGCTCACATTACACTCTCTATCTTCTTCCCCGCCCAACACCCCTATCCACTCCTGGTCCCGTAACATTCTTGGGGGCTGTTTGCAAGAAATATTTTTTGTGGTTTGTACATCCAGAAGGAGATCTAAGCATGTTTTTGGTTTTTTTCTTCTAAAAAGCCCCCATGTGATAATCGGCAAATTTACCGAAAATCTCATTTCTATTTGCAAAACGAATCTAACTGCCAAATTATAAACGTATCAGCTATTTTTCCTTATTAGTCGCTTGGATGATCCGTTTTAGTCCACTCAATCGAAAAAGTTTCTGCAAACAAAATAACAAAAATGGTTTTCTAAAACAAATTTATCGTTGCCTGTGAAGCTCATTGTGTTCTTTTTTAAATTTAGTACCCACGTTGCTTTTATATAGGTTTTAGTATGTACCAAAACTGAAGACTTAATGGGAAATTGAATTATCACCATTTGGAATATTTTTACGAAAATTCGCTACCATAACGCACTTGCTGCACCTAAACCCATTTCAACATTTATTTGCTATTGCTGTACTCTTTGAAAATGAAATAAATAAATATAAACGATACAAAATTTTGAAACTAAAATTTTAATAATTTATACTGAACATATGTTTATAGGTATATATTCTACTGCATGATATTATGTAGTTTCATTTACCTCAAATTTTCCATATACGACATGAAGAGTAAATACTAATGAAAATTCACTAAAAACTACAAGCAAACAATAAGTACCTTATTCTAAAATTAACCTTAGCTGACTCTTATTATTTGTTTATGACGACTGTAAACAAAGAAGAAGAATAATATAACTCCCCCCGCTGACAGTTTGCAAAATAATAAATGACAATGACAAATAGCTAACTGGCGTTATCAGATTTAACTACGAGAGGGCGATGCGTTTTAAATACCTTGAAGAATGGGAAGCTTTAAATTCAGATGACCCGCTGATTGTTTATAGTAACATGTTTTTGTAGCCTGTTCGTTTGAAGTTTAATTTGGGGCATTTGTTTGCAATAGCAGAGTAACCCTGATATATCTGTCTGACCTTGTCTAACATTATAGGCACACATTCAGAGGTGATTTCAGGTTATATCGTAAATTATTTATTTTTTATTTGACTATAACTCAGAATTTACTAAACCGATTAAGTTCAAATTTGGTAGAGAGGACAACTAATATTGGAAGATACAATTAATAGCCTTAGGAGTGAACAACTAACTTATTACCACCGCATAAAAATTCTAGAATTACTCACACAGTTAAGCCATTTACTGAACAATATTCAGGAGATGGCGTTAACAACAGACTTGGTTTTTCTAAGTTAAAGTATTACAGAGATATTGATTTTTTTCGAAATTTGAAACCCCACTGAAGGCCTATAATTTCTCTGGGGTGCAACTTAATATAGGGGTAGGTTGCGTTAAATCACAATATTTTACGTTTACCTACATGCCCCTGCCCTGCGTCGGTTCTTATGCGAAACACCCTGTATACATTTTTTGAATGATACAGAAATTAAGAAAATGCAAAGATATGAAATATTGGATTTCTCTTCAAACTTTACCGATTTTCCACCATTTAACTGGCCTTTTATATATTTTCGTATAAGCAAGCCCGAGAGGCTAGAATCTGAAGTTCAATCACTCACCCTTGTTTATGTTACCATATTATTCCAGTGGCTACACACACCTGTTAACTCAAGTTCAGATACGCAATAAGTCAACAATTCGAGTATTGCACATTTATTCAGATTAAGTATTTACTTATAACGAATACAAACAAATGTCTGAATAATATATTAATAAAACAATTAAAATTTCAATAACATAAAAATCAAATAAATAAAGATACAGATCTTGGAGTTGCCAGAAAATGTAATAGCCAAATACAAAGTTTCCGAGATGAATAATCACGGTGACCCCCACTGTAGTAACTTGAAATTTTGCTAGACGATCCTACAGACTTTCAGTGTGGCATTAAAGGAATTGCATTACACAATAGTACTTACACCTTTATAGAACACAACTAAATTGGACAGAACATGCCACAAAATCACACTAACTTGCATTTACACAAAACTACAACTGTCATCGATCAGACCTTTTGACCCTTCCCTTGTATGGTTGCTTTCTGCTCTGTTTCCGCAGACTTGATTTTGACTTCTAAAGCTATTTCAATATCCCAATGCCCAATGTTTGCCACCAACAGCATGGATATTCTGGTTGTAAAGGCCTACTTTGGCAAAGTGATTCCGTATCTGATAAATTGCAAGTTTTATTGTACATTCATCTTCCTACCATATGTCCATGTCCACATATTCTGCACTGTATAGTGATACTTCTTACAGCATTAACTTCTTCCACAGGAGTAAAAAGCCTAAGATGTTGGCTTAGACAATTATTCTTGCACTTTTCCAGTCCATCCGCATCAAACTGTGGTGGTTTATATTGCATGACTTAGGTACTATTGAAAATAATACAATTTTTAAATTATATATTATACAATGTAGGTGTACCTAATTAGTAAGATGATCCAGTCCCAAGCAAAATTGACGAACCCATCATGAGTGTGAACTACAGGAGATGCTTTAAAACCTGTTTTCTTTACTAGGTGCGTTTTAGTTCTTGATAACCTCACACCATGTTTTAGTTGCTTCTGTATTCTGGATCTATGTTGTTTGCACTTGCACAGTTCTCCGTGTTCACATCACATTAATATTTTTAATTAATTATGTTAGAATATAACCTTATCCAACGTTGACTACAGACCATTCATTTTGACATTAGTTTATATTTACGTATAGCAGCCATCTTGCAATATTCCTTCCCGGCGGCATAAACATGCGCCTATGCCTAAAGAATGGATTGCCTAAATATAAATTTCGGATGTTTTTACCATAGACAGGTAACAGAATCAAACATGCAAAATAGTTACAATTATAATTCTCACCACTATACCGTAATCATCATATATCTTTTTCATTAAATTTTAAAGTTATATAATATTATAAGGACACCCAAGCACATTCTGAGCGAATATTCGGTATAATAATCTATTCAAATATTCTCAGTATATTGATGAAGAATTTTCTTAGGATGTGATTGAATGAATGTACTCAGAATATTCAAGATTGAAGTTTGTAATTCCATAAATGTTATTAGAACATTCCGAACCAAATATTCTGAAAAAAGAATATTCTCACATTGTGAGAACATTTTGACAATATCTTGTGCTGTATGGGTATCAGTGAATTTTCTATTTTCTTAATGAAAATTCACTAAAACGGTAAGAGCAACATTTGTTGTAAAATGTCAAAGCTGAAGCAACTTCGCATCAAATATGACATTTTTTATTTCCATATTCAGAATTTTTTTTTGGAATATTTTAAACAGAAAAACCTCGTTCGGCATATAAATGTATTATATCTTAACGGTTCTTATTGTTTGTAATTCGAATGAGCAAAAATTTTTAAACGACGAAAACCTGAAAAAACTCAAAGTTGTCCAAATTTGTTCAAATTTTGTAGGTGAGTAAAGAATTGCAAAATAAACAGTTTCTGCATTTAACATTTTTCAAAATTTTAAAAATAACGCAATTTTTTTGTCATTTTCTTGAATATATGTTAAATTAGACAAGTACAGCCAAGCGATAAAATATCAAATTCAATATCATTTGGAATCTTTTCAAAGCAAAACTATTCACGAACTCTAAATTTGTGTAAACTAAATAATAAAAAGTGCCCCATATGATGCGAGTTTTAATATGGTGATACTATAATATATACACATGTCCAACTTGTTCATTTTACTTTTGTGTGAAGAAGACATTGTTAGTCATCCATTGATTTGTTTTATTAAATATTTCAACGATACAATCAAACTAAATTAATTAATTGCACACTTATCATCCTCACAAAAACCACTGTTGTCAAACATCAAGAGACATATACACATATATATATATATATATATATATATATATATATATATATATATATATATATATATATATATATATATATATATATATATATACATATATATATATATATATATATATATATATATATATATATATATTTGTGTGTATGTGTGTGTGTGTGTGTGTGAAACATACTTGGTTCTCGAGTTGAACCGCGTCCAGAATTTATGAAAACTCGACGTTTCGGCTCCTGTTTTGGAGCCATTTTTTCAAGACGTAAAGGAAATATGTAAGGACATTCTAAGGCCTCAATCTGCCTACTCCTTAGAGTAGTTCAACCCGAGAACCAAGTATGTCTCACATTAAAGACCGCGGAAATATTTCTGAACATTATATATATATATATATATATATATATATATATATATATATATATATATATATATATATATATATATATATATATATATATATATATATATATATATATATGAGCAGTTCCTTTTCGTTTTTTCCTGGAGAAGTCAGTGTTAGTCATCCATTGATTTGTTTGATTAAATATTTAAACAATATACTCAATTTAAATTAATAAACCACAAACTTAACCCTCGCAAAAAATATGTGGTAGCCGATCTCTATACTCGCTGTAAGTTCCATCCTCCTCTTGCCAACTGTAGTAAGATCACGTGACAAAGCAAGAGCGTGCTTAATCTACCAGACTGGTTTGGTTTATGTGGTTATTGAGTCGGATGTGTCCTCTCAATAGACACACTCATATTCGAATGGCATTTTTAATCCTTCCTATTAGGTGTTTTGTGCATTTAGGCGAATGTTTTTTTATAAACTCTTTGGCGTTTATCTGCCCCGAAGATTTTTTCCACCGTTCCGTAGTATCGTCTCGGGTCCACTCATTAATTGATCTCCTATACCTGCGCTGACCAAGCCGCAAAAAGGTTCGGGTCATAGTAGAGGCCCGGACGTGCCTTACTTAACCAAGTCCTATGCCTTGTCGTCCTTTTTATGAACTTTATGGTCCTAGGGTATTGTTTTGACTTCTAGGCTCTGTTAGGTTTGTCAAAAAGGTAACTGAGTTGATCTCATGGAACATATTGCTTCAAACTCCTCTTGGCTATCCAAATATATGACAATTCACTGGTTCTGCATTCCGCTTGTTCAATACTCTGTTGTGTGCAACGTTGTATTCAGGCCATTTTGGTCCGGAATATTGTTTTGTCTTTTCCTAGTTTTACTGGAAAATTGGCCATTGCCTTTATTATGTAAAAGCCTGATTCAGCACCTGTTTTTTTTTTGGTCTTGAATCCGTCGGTATATCACCGTTTATGCTGTCATTGGAGGGCTATTCATCTATATTCTGTCTCTGGTATTTATATTATAAAAACTATTTTCAAGTTGTATTTTGGGGCAATAACAGTGTTGAACTTATATTTTTATTTTGTTCAGTGCATGACCACTTAAATGGAAGGATAGTATCCCATTGCGCTGCTTGCAGCAACTGCTACTAGTTTTTACTAAGAGTTAAACTTTCAATTAGCTCAAGACTGTGGTAACAACATATTTGTGGATGTATTTTTATTGATCTATACGCAGCCGTTACATAGATTATACAAGTGTGTCAATTAATATGTTTACGGAACACAAGACAAATGTTAAATACTCAAATTTATACTAATATTTTTGTTAATTTTACAGGAGTGCTTCTCTATGAAATGTTAGCAGGAAGATCACCGTTTGATATAGCTGGAGTTACTGAAAATCCCAATCAGAACACTGAAGATTATTTATTCCAAGTTATTCTAGAAAAATCGATCAGAATCCCACGTTCTCTTAGTGTAAAAGCGGCAAGTGTTTTGAAGGGATTTCTAAACAAAGACCCTATGGAGAGACTAGGATGCCAGACTGACGATTCTTTCATGGAAATTAAAAATCACCAGTTTTTTAAAAATGTAGACTGGATGTTAGTAAGTATAGTATAGCATTTAGAATTAAATAAGAGGTACCGTGTGTTGCAAACATGTTTTGACTGTTAGCTTGTGCTTGTAAGAACCACAGTTTGGTTAGGAATTTTGATATGCCTAATTGGGTAACTGTTAAAAATGTTCATAACTACCACTTTCACTACCAATTTTGATAAAATTTCGGCTTCACCAATATCTACTAGCCCTGGTTCTTTTACCCTTAAGACATAGAGGTGTCTAGTCGGTCCTCCTGGCTAAAAGTTTATGATACTGATACTTACGTATTGACAAATTTAATTATTTATCGTGTCATAAAAATTGTGTTTGTATTTCATTATTGTAGATTTGATGATGAAGTTTTGCTAATGGTGTGGATTGAAGGTGTGTTTTACACAATTTTGGCAATATTGTATTTTTCAAGACTTTTTCGGAAGGTTATTCCATTAACCTAAAAACATTTCGTTGAAGTATTTTTCAATACTTGTTTTTTGATATTTTTTGTTAAAACTGCTCAGATTGTCATGGCTGCTTTTGTGGTTTTATCTTTTTATTGTATTGCTGTACCTACCTGCTAAGGTTAATGTTTTGACTCTAGTGTTACTTCAAATTGAAGCTTGGGTAAAGGTTTACGTTTGGGGCGCGTGTTCGATTTTTATAAAATTTTGTATATATACGTGTTTTAAGGTAGAGATGACGAAAATTACAATAAAAATGAGGGCAGAATCCAACCTTTGGAGTTATTTGGAAACTTTTGTAGGAAAAATGTAAGCTGTACTTACTTTTGCGACATGTTTTACACATTTTCGGAGATCGTTCGTTTTATATCAAGCTTAAAGAAGGGTGTATTCCTCTATTATAATTCATTTTCACATAGTTTGTGCACCTCCTTATAGCTGTTTATGTGTCTCTGAAAATTACCCTTCTTTTCATCGTATAACCCATCCTAAGTTGAAATTGACATTTGAGATATAAAGCCAACTTTATATAAAATGTCAATTTCAATTTATACTTACGAGACACATAAACAGTTAAGAGGGTGCACTAACTATATGAAAATGAATTAGAATAGTGGAATACACCCTTTTTTAGCTTGATATAAAACGAGCGACCCCCGAAAATGTGTAAAATATGACAAAAACATGCCGCAAAAGTGAGTACAACTTAAATTTTTTCTGCAAAAATGTCCAAATAACTCCAAAAGTTGGCTTCTGCCCTCATTTTTATTGTGATTTTCGTCACCTACACCCTAAAACACGTCTATTTTAGAACATTTCATAAAAATCGAACACGCGCCCTGAAAGTAACCTTTACCGAAGCTTGGTTGCAGTCATCATCATCACTGCAACCTAAGGACGATGTATCTCTGTCATCGCAACCACGATTCTCTGTGTCCAGCATATCTTTCCGTTGCATTATAACTTAATACGTCATCGGTTGTGCCAGGTTTTTCAGAAGTTTTCCCCTTGGTCTACCTCCTCCCTTTTTTGGTTCAGATATATGTTTCAAATGTCAGAAAGTTATTATTGCTTAGAATATGACCAATAAATTTTTCCTTCCTCCCTTCAGTTTGTTTTAGGAATCATCTTTATATCGATGTTCTGCGTTTTTTCATTTTTCTCCATGTCTGCATTTAAAAAGCTTCCATTATATTTACGTCCTACTTAGTCATTGCAGTAAATTATAATATTCAAAAAGGTTTGAACAGACAGCATTTAAAAACACAGCCATTAACGAAAATGTACCAACAGAAAGTATAGCTAAATTTGTCAGACCTTTAAAAAATATACAAGAACTTGTCACTTTTGATATTATATTACTCCTAATTTATAATCGAGTTTGTCATAAGTTTCATCTTGTGGCTATTTTGGAATTATTTGCGACATCACAGGTCATTTTTGTTGTATAGGGCGACTAATTTTTTTAACATAAGGCCTCATAATGTGAGAGCTACGACGTCACTTTATAGCTACGATTTATCACACAGGGGTGCGTTCAAAAACGGCGCTCTCGGGAGATTGTTGTGACGCTCCGATGAACTTTTGTTTCCGAACGACATCTCAGCAAATTAAAAATTTTGTCAATCTATGAAAAGCGCGCAAGACATGTTAAAGTTTAATATTTTGAGATAAAATTGGAAAAAGTTAAAACGTAGTGCAAATAGTCGAACATTCTGTTAAGTAGGTACTTAAACTAAAAACATTTTGCGTTACTTCTGCTATTATGGACATTGAAACCAGAAATATTGTACTGGCTGTTGCTAATTTAAACTTTTTTAGTTTTTGAATATAATAACAGCGAAACTTTTTACACTATTGTCAAGCATATATCAAAATTTGTTGTCAAGATATTATATTTGTACTTTTTTGGCTAACAAAATTATAAATGGAGAAGTTTTATATATGTAAAATAGAAATTGAATAATGTCGATGTGGCAGAAGCATTGCTGGAAAGGATCATTGTCTCCTTCTAATTAACTTCCTTAAGAAAATTTTAAGGTGACACTTTCAAATACTTTTGGCGTTATTTACATTGAAATTGTATTAACTACATGCACAAGCGAAGCTTTCATGTATAATACATTGTATTATTCATTTCCAAAACAAAAATTACTATTACCTCATTAGCGTTTGATAAGTATGAATTCGTGATACCTACATTTGGAGAACCCAAATCACCACAACACATCTTTTAAACACCTGGCGATCGTTTCACTAACAAAGTTAGCGTCTTTAGAGGATGAAAAATTCTAAACTATTTAACTACTACACATTATATTTATACCGCGTGTTACGTAAAAGACCGATACAGGCGACTCGCAGGTAAATTTTCTGTGTTTATATTTGATTGACCTGGCATCCTTTTATAATCCCGTTAAAACTCTACCCACCGACTTTCGGAATACCTTTTATCACAGCATATTGTACATTATTTCTTATGCTGTGTTTTATGTCAAAGAGGCAGTGTGAACAGCGAACTGGTAATCAGTGACGGAGATCGATTTAGGGAAATTTTGCCGCTTATGGCATTGGAGATATAAATACTCTCATAGGCGTATAATTTCACCGGTTGTCTAACATTTTTGATAAGCTTCAGGTTTTCTGTATTTATGTGGTGATTATTATCCTAAATATGTTACGCCACGCATGACTTGTCTATACTACCGCATCTCAGCTATGCCAGATATTCCTTAAATCTGGGTTCAATGGTTCTTTTAGTGTGTCCAGCGTATTTAAGATTACAATCTTAACAACTTATCACATAGATACGTGACATTTCAGTGGCTTTATGCTTCTCACTAAGCAAGGTAATATTGCACCAACCTTGCACAACCCCTTTCAAAGAAAGTGTAAGTTTGATAGATTGCTTACATAAAGCCTCCTGCAAGTTTGCTGCATATAGAAAATTTTCACCCAGTTGCACTACCAATGCAAGTGTTCCCTTTGTAACCTTAATTACTGCCAGTTTACTCTACTGAGCTGTTACAAACTTTCTTCATACTTGCAAATGTTAACTTAAAGGGCCTAGCAAAGTTGCAAAATTTAAATTTACATTTGCAACTTTAAAAAATATATTATACAACTTGTGCCAAATGTCATTGATAATTTTTGTAAATTACAACTCTGGCTTTTTGTTGACTATTTTTAAAGTACATATCAAACTATACAAAACTACTAAATTTCCAATTTTTTTTTATATATCTTGAGTTAAAAGCAAGAAAAAAATGTGTAGACTAAAAGTTCCCACCAAGTAACTGGAAATGTTTAAAATGAGCTTCAATTATTTATTTTAAAATAAAAAGCTATACTTTTTGTTAATCCTAAAGAATAAAAAATTTTACTCTGCTGGTTTTATACAACTTTACAGGTAGGAACTTTAAAAATAGTCAACAAAAACCTTAGGTTGATTTAAAGAAATTATCGATGACGTTATTTTTCAAATATGGGACATTGTATATATATATATATATATATATATATATATATATATATATATATATATATATATATATATATATATATATATATATATATATATATATATATATATTAAAGACTGCATCTTGAAATACTGATCAACCTGTCTAAGCATTTTTGAAAAAAAATCTGTATTTGGTAGACGGAATTTATTTCAAGTTACAAACTAACACTGTTTATGGGTATAGGTATATTTATACAAAATATACATTTCTTGTAAAACTGTGTAAATATGAATTAGGATAATGATAAATAGAATAAAATGTTTATTACATAAAAAAGTTAAAGACTTACAACACATTACATTTCTGCTGATAGACAGATATGTAGATTTTATTGACAATCAAATATATTAAATATATGCTAAGTTACAGCCTTTATAAGTACCGACAATGGCAGCACCTTTATATCATTAGGTAGAAAATTGAGGAATTTGATCCCCAGTACTTCAAATTCTGCTTTGTTTTCTTCTTTTTCTGCGAAGGTATTTTTAATACATACCTGCACCTGGTGCTGATGTTGTGAGCTTCACCATTCACTGGATATTTTAAATACATGTACTAATGAATATTGATGGAAGGGTAAGTATCCCATTGGCTTCAAACACATCTAGGCAGCTTTTCCTTAGTCCTAGGTCACACAATGTCCTCATTGTCCTTTTTGCATAATAAACACATGTTCCGCTACTGACGAGTTACCCCACACGAGTGTCCCATACAATAGAATACTGTGACAATGTGCAAAATAAGCAATCCTGGCAGTTTGATAGGTACTGTACTGTTTCACCGTTCTTATGATGTAGATTGATCTGCATAAGCCTCGTGCTTCAATAGGTTAATCATGCCATTTAACGTTTTGAAATTAATTGGTTTGACCAGATAATACACCTCCACTGCTTCTAAGGACATAACAAAATTTGTATTTAGCAATAAGTTTTTTTCGTTAAGTAGATTTCATAAGATTAAACAAAAATATAAATAGGAGCAGGAATAATTCACCAGTAGATTACTGACATATCAAAAGTTAATTATTCTACAGCAAAGTGACTAATTTTATTCAATTCACTCATGTATTTAATATATAGATGTTTTAGGGATTCATGGCATTTTTTTTTCACGCATTAACGGTGTAATATCTTATTAACTATATATCAAATATTCAGTATTAATTTACACTTTTTCAGATATATTATGTAAAAATAAAAGAAAAAGTTCAAGTAGACTTATTAAGCAGTGGTTTGTGCGTATTTCTCTCATTTTCATAATGTACGACCAGAAAAACACGGGTATGCAAAATTTCATTAAAACCAGCCTGTTTTTTTTAAGTAAAAAGGTTCACTTCCATTTACACTACTTAAAAATATGAAACTTCATAATTTACAAATTTAGGTACCTTACCTCAGACATTTTTGTCGATATCAGTATGCTTCATGTTTAGTTATCCACACGCCAGGCCGAGACAACCAATTACTTAATAAACATTCAAACAATATAAAATTGTCAATCTTTAAAACCCGCACAAAAATAAATAGACAAGATCAAATAACATTTTGTGATGATGAAATCATAAATAAAATCCGCCATTATTGACTTGACTCTAAGGCTCTGCTATATCCACTTTTATTTCAAGGAAATTGTATGAGTCTAAACTCCGCGTGAATTGGAGTACACCTTAAATTTTGGATGCTGTTTGATCGTTTGTAGCTTAAAATCAAGTTCACTGAATATGCTCTAATATACACAGGTTGACAAATGTTTCTTGGTGCTTCTGATTTGTAGACAATAACAAATTAGCACTCACGTGCTACAAGATACAGGTGGAATATAAGTAAATGTTTTTTAGCAACATTTCTAATGATGACCATTAGTCTACGCGAAGAGTTTATATATATATATATATATATATATATATATATATATATATATATATATATATATATATATATATATATATATATATATATATATATATATATATCATATTGATTATTTTTAATATGAGAGATAGTTTTTAACATTTATGTTAATTAATATTAATGTATAGTCAAATAGCTTGTATATATGATTTTTGGAAATGAGTCGCCTGCGTATTGTCGACGGCAATGCCCACAAGCGATATGATCTCTGGGAAAGTTGCTTTTCTGTTCTGGCGTACTGTCACCGCAATTCTGTTGTTATTTTGCGTAGTAGTAACTCTTCCAATGCCACCTCCATGCCTGTATTGAGAGCTGCCGATATTCATGACACAGTCTATCACTCTTTTGATTCTAGACGGGGATTTGGAATAAATGTTGGCTATGTGTGTATACGACCAGCCTTGTCTCCTTAACCTGAAATCGCACAATAAATATATGAATATTTGAGAATTTTGTAAATTATTACTTCATTTTGTTACCCTAAAATATTTTCCATTTCGTGAGGCAATAATCAAAGGTGCACTATATTTTTACTGTAAATGAAATTATAAGCGAACAATTTGCAAGATACGTGAATATAAAATATCAAACTTGATTGTTGCTATTCGCAACGAAATTGGTTGTCATGCAAATCATGAAACAACGTAGCTCAACGGGGTTCGCTTGCATGATTGCAAATTCCGGCTATAATCCAAAATTAATGATATCAACCTAGTAGACTGCGATATCAACAAAATCTCAGAAACGTCCAGAAGTAATGAAGGTTTCTCAATTGCATACCCAAAATGCACCTAACCCAAATCGCCGATTATTGTAATGCGCGTTTTACGAGAAAGTTAGAAGGCAAATTTGCTGACACCAACGTAGTCGAATTCAATATCAACAAAATCTCAAAAATGCCACGAGGTATAGAGAAATTCTACAGAATGGAATACCAAAAATCAACGTAAACTTCCCCTTGGGTGAATAATTAAAAACAAATTGATCATATAAACCTAGTTGGCTGCGATTTTAAGAAAATCTCGGACACATCCCAAGGTATTAAGCTGTTTTTCTGAATTGCATGCCGAAAATTTACCTAACCTAACTCCTTGACTATTGAAGTGCGCGTTTTGCGAAAAAACAATGTGCTTAAGTTAAATTTGACCCCAAAAACAAAATTGATGACAGAAACGTAGTGGAACGCGATATCAACACAATCTCAAACAGGTCATGAGGTATAGACATATTCTTCAGCACTGAATACCAAAAGAGAACGTAATCCGCCTCATCGACCACTAGGGTTTGCTTGCATTTTTACTTAAGCTGGATTTGACCTAAAATACAAACTTGATTATAAAAACGTAGTAGGCTGCGATATAAATAAAATTTTGAAAACGTCCCAAGGAATCAAGGTATATTTCTAAATTGTATACCAATATATATATATATATATATATATATATATATATATATATATATATATATATATATATATATATATATATATATATATATATTAATATATATATATATATATATATATATATATATATATATATATATATATATATATATATATATATATATATATTGTATTGATATTTAGAAATATCAAACCTAGATTTAAACTCAATAACTAGGCATGCAAACTAAAATTAAAACTTATGAACTAGATACTTACAATTAAAACTATACAAAATTATTAACTAAATCTTCAAAAACAATTATCGACACAACACTAACGCAGCCACAAAAATGTCAATAAGTTGGAAAAACTGGCAGCATTTGAAGTTGGTATCGAAGGTAGTATCTGGCATAATGCTGACTCCAGTAGGAGATACCTGTTTGCACAGAACAGTTTTGGCTGAGCATTGCCAATGGTTTCTTGATTTATCTGAAATGTGGAAATAAAAAGTTGAAGCAACGGTAATAACAAAAAAACTTATCATACAGTGTGTAAATAAATAGTCAATTATGTTATATATGTATATGTGGAACAGGTAAAATGAGTAAAACAAATACATATACACTCGAAATATAAATACATTCATCTAAATCACACAAGCCAACACTCAAAAGTAATGAATGAAATTAATGTAAAATAACTTATCGAACGTGCAGATGACCAAATATCCAGTAGCATTTCTAAGTTGTCAAGTAATACTACACTGGTCCCAGTAGTGCTCTGCATACACAGCAAGGTGGGGCTGTAAACAATGAAAAAAATAATTGAAATAGATATATGTGACAAATTAGGTTTGAAAAGGGAAATGACAAAAAAAATGTACGCTTTTGAAAATAAAATAATTTAACCTTTAAAAGAATAAAAGGAGCGTTTCTCAAGTAAATAATAGCAGCAAATGAGTTTGTAAACTAATTTTAGGCTAGCTATAAAACTTTCATCGTGCACAGCAAAACTCACCTTAAAGACCTGGACAGATAGAATGACAATCCAGCAATGGCAAAATCTGCCAGGATTAGCGCACTCTCAGTCCTTCATAAATGGCTTTTCAGAGTCAAGGGCTAACAAACTTCTAGAGCTAAACAGAAAAGAACTGAGAACTCTACTCGGCCTCTATACAGGACACTGCTGCTTGCGTCACCACATACACCGAATTGGAGTCGGTCAGGAAACGGAGTGCCAGCTGTGTATGGAGAGTGACAAAACAGCAGAGCACGTACTGTGTACCTGTCCGGCGTCGGACAGGACAAGACACCTGCTCTTTGGCAAGACAAAGCTTGCTCCAGAAGATCTGGATCAACTTTTGCCCACAAAGATGATCAACCTCTGCAGGAGGCTGACTTTGTTAAGCGAAATATAGACTATTAGGCGTAAGCCATAATAGACATTAAGGTTGCAGTGGAGGGACCGTTTTGGTCCACTCAACAATCAAACCTAACCTAAGTGGACTTTCAAGTAAAAATTTTGAGTTTTAAAGTGAAAATCAGAAAAAGCCACATACCAGGCGGTTTTCATAGCAACAGCGGATTCTTGACGACGCGGGAGCGGTTGCTAGGCCCGAGATGTTCCATTGTCAAAGAAACTACAATTGAATCGAAGATCAGCAACAGCAAGCCAACAGTAAAGAATGAGCTTTGAGAAGGAAAAGTGATAATCCAGGAGTGACAGTAAATGACACGTATCAATTTTGAATCACTAAAAGGCCTTTTGGTATCTATGAGAACATTGCAAATTTGTAACACTTTAATATTTAAATACGTTTGTAAACATAAACTTTGATTTGTCGTATGAAAACTATAAAATCTAAAATTTATATAAAGTAAAGTTGATTGAAAACAAAGATATATCGCTAGAAAAGAGATCTCAAATAATACTAGGTAAACTGTTTTTAAGTAGTGAAGTTGTAAAGTTTTTGTTTGTACACACACACACACACATATATATATATATATATATATATATATATATATATATATATATATATATATATATATATATATATATATATATATATATATATATATATATATATATATATATATATATATATATATATATATATAGAGAGAGAGAGAGAGAGAGAGAGAGAGAAAGATCTGACGCCTAGGGTTGAACACGCGATGGCGTAATCGGAGATTTGCTATTTGCAGCAAACTTCCAGGAGGCTGTCTGTATGTAAAAATCAACAAAAATGTCGCAATTACTTCGAGATGAGGATGCAATCCCTCATATCAGTGCACCACGCAAAATACCGCTTGCACTAAAAGCAAAAGTCAGGAAAAAACTTGATGAGATGGTCGCTGAAAATCTAATTGTGCCCGTTACGGAAGCAACTGATTGGGTTCATCCTATTGGTGTAATCCAAAAAACTAGTGATGATAGACGGATCTGAAAAGACCTTCGAAATTTAAGTGAACAAATCAAGAGGGAAATCTTTGTGATACAATCACAAGATATGTTGTTTTCACAGTCTGGTACTAAATACTCTACCTTACTTGATGCTTCATCCGCTTTTCTACAATTACTTCTAATTTACAAAACTTTTTGCTATGCACAATTACAACATGTTTTGGTCGTTACCTTCGCTTGCCTTATGGTGTTTCCTGTGCCCCGGAAAATTTACACAGATGCATTTATGAAATTCTTGAAGGTGTTGAAGGAGTTGTAGCATACTTTGATAATATACTGGTATACGGCAACACGAGTTAAGAACATAAAGGAAATCCTATAGATGTACTTCGGAAGGTCAGGGATAGTGGACTGACGCTAAACCGTGGAAAATCTAAATTTTATGTTTATAAAATTAAATTCTTGGGACATATAATCAGCAATGAAGGTATATCGCCTGATGATAGAAAAACACGTACAATTCGTGAATTGGCAGCCCGAAAAAAACAAAAAAGATTTACAGCGATTTCTATGAATGAGGGAATATCTGTCCAAGTTCATACCAAATTTTTCAAATAAGACTGCACTATTGCGAAAATTACTCAGTGCTAATACTGAATGGCAGTGGACTCCAACAGAAGAAAAGACATTCAACCACTTCAAAGACTTGGTCTCATCAGCAATAACCTTAAATTATTTTGATCCTAAAAAACAAAAAGTATTATCGGTGGATGATAGTCCCTATAAACTTGGTGCTGCGATCATTCAACACAATCAACTCATTGAATTCGCGACTATATCACTAACAACAACACAACAACACTATAATCACATTGAAAAAGAGCTCTTAACTGTGGTTTTCGGTTGCGAACGTTCCAACTTTTATTTGCGTGGACAAGAAAATTTTAAAATTGAATGTAGTCACCGTCCTCTACTCGGACTTTTGAGAAAACCTATGGATGAAATGTCACAGCGTATCCAAAGACTAGCAATTAAACTCTTAAGGTATAAATTCACGCTGACTTTCGTACCAGGTAAACAGTTTCAGATACCGGATACTATTAGCCGTGAACCAATAAACGAACAAAGAAATACAGACTATTTAAACTCGGGTAATTTAAAAGTGCATTGTGTGATTGCAGCCAGACCTGAAACAGAAAAAGGAAGTAAAGAGGAAACATAAAAAGATTCGACTATTTTCAACGTTACAGAGTATATTCGAAAGGGTTGGCCTAAACATATAAAAAAACATTCCAGATGATGTGAAAAAGTACTGGTTGGTCGTTAGACATGGAAAAGATGGTTATTTATGTTGTCAAATATGCCAATCGTATGCTAGGACTAATCAAAAAGAACGACTAACTCCACATAAAGTACCGGAGTTGCCTAGGAAAAAGATGGGCATGGATTTTAAATCCCTGGGAACCTAAGATTTTCTAGTAATTGTAGATTATTTAAGTACATTTGCAGTTGTTAATAAAGTTTCCACTAAAACTGGTTCAGCAGTAATTTCTACGTTGAAAAATATATTTATCAACAACGGAATACCACAGGATTTTTTCAGACAATGGTCCGATATTTAATTCTATAAAATTTCATAATTTTGTTGAGAAATATGAACATCTAGCCCACACCTTCACAGATCCAACGGAATGGTTAAGCGCACCATACACTGTCAAAGGACTTTTAACAAAGAGCCTGCAAGATGGTGAAGATCCAGCGTTAGCTATTCTCAACTACAATATCACACCAAGGGAAAACCTACCACCACAGTGGCAATCAGGATCAGCAATAACAGAGAACTCTCGGAGAGTAACACTATAAGATTATGAATTACAATCAACATGTTAAATTATTAATTGTACAAGTATGTAATAAAGTGTCCTCCCTACATCCAGTGTACTGTGTACTCTTAACTAAAACTAAATGATCATCTTAAAAGTATTCTACCAAACAACACACTATGTATTTAGCCGAAATACTCAGCATTTACAAATCACGGAAATTTTTTAATAGTACTATAGTGCCTCGTGTACCAATAATCCCAGGTCTCCCCTACTTCCCTACAATTTGCATATATAAACCCAAAATTTGTAACAAATTTATTTTACTCAGGAGGGCAGGTATACATTTAACAAAAATTGAAAATAACACTATTTACGTACACCTTTTAGGAAAGTAGGTATGTCTAAAAATCTTGGGAGTCCGATTTTAGTTATAGCTCTATAATTATGTTATTTCTATACGTTATTTTTTGACAATGTAAAGCTTTAAACATTCTTTACCGAATTATAAATATTTAGCAAATGTCTTGTCACTAACACTTAAGTTTCTCTTTGATTTCAGCTAGAACAAAAACAAATTTCTCCACCATACAAACCTCGTTTGGATTCAGAAGCCGATTTAACAAATTTCCCCCCTGAATTCACTGATGAGCCTGTACATTTAACACCTGATGACCCGTAAGTAGTTTGAGCTATAAAATGAAATAAAACTGTTGGTTAACGGAAAAAAAACCAGATTTGTGCGGTTAAACAATATATATATATATATATATATATATATATATATATATATATATATATATATATATATATATATATATATATATATATATATATATATATATATATATATATATATATACGATAAAAAATTCGAAGACTTTACTCTAAAGAAAGTCACTTTGTACAAAAGCATATTTCGATCCACTGTGAATTATCTTTAGACGTATTTTTTTGGTACTTTAACGGCGGTCAGTGTCTGCGACTATGGTCAATCACCAACGCTAGGGAGCAGTTTAACCACACTATTTTGGAAATGTTGCCAAACCACTGCCTTTCTGTAAGGCAGATATGGATATGGATATGGGTTCTAGAGGGCCTAGTTCGCGGTCATTTGGAGAAATTTTTTCAAAATTCAAAAGTCGGAATCTCCTCTTTAGTGATTTTTTTAAAGAAAATTCACTAAAAAGTCATAGGCATTTAAAGAAAAAAAAATGGGTGCCACTGATGACAAGAAAAACGCACAAAAACAAAATATTTTGTGTGGATAACAAAATCTATTGTATATTACAAGCAAAGATTAAGTTTTTTAGCGCAAAAAGGTCAAGAAATTTGAAAATTTTATA